>CM038722.1:36242181-36452181 GCA_021613375.1 Megaleporinus macrocephalus | reverse complement strand
TCAGACCCCACAGGATGGGCAGTTGTTCCACATCAGACTACACAGGATGGGCAGTTGTTCCACATCAGACTACACAGGATAGGTAGTTGTTCCACATTAGGCCACATAGGATGGGCAGTTGTTTTGCATCAGACCACACAGGATGGACAGTTGTTCTGCATCAGACCGCACAGGATGGACAGTTTTTATGCATCAGACCACACAGGATGGGCAGTTGTTCCACATCAGACTACACAGGATAGGTAGTTGTTCCACATCAGACTACATAGGATGGGCAGTTGTTTTGCATCAGACCACACAGGATGGACAGTTTTTATGCATCAGACCACACAGGATGGGCAGTTGTTCAGCATCAGACCGCACAGGATGGGCAGTTGTTCTGCATCAGACCACACAGGATGGACAGTTGTTCAGTATCAGACCGCACAGGATGGACAGTTGTTCAGTATCAGACCACACAGGATGGGCAGTTGTTCCACATCAGACTACACAGGGTGGGCAGTTGTTCCACATAAGTCTACACAGGATGGGCAGTTGTTCCACATTAGGCCACATAGGATGGGCAGTTGTTCAGCATCAGACCACACAGGATGGGCAGTTGTTTTGCATCAGACCACACAGGATGGACAGTTGTTCTGCATCAGACCACACAGGATGGGCAGTTGTTCTGCATCAGACCACACAGGATGGACAGTTTTTATGCATCAGACCACACAGGATGGGCAGTTGTTCCACATCAGACTACACAGGATAGGTAGTTGTTCCACATCAGACTACATAGGATGGGCAGTTGTTTTACATCAGACTACACAGGATGGGCAGTTGTTCTGCATCAAACCACACAGGATGGGCAGTTGTTCAGCATCAGACCACACAGGATGGGCAGTTGTTCCACATTAGACCACACAGGATGGGCAGTTGTTCTGCATCAGACCACACAGGATGGGCAGTTGTTCAGCATCAGACCACACAGGATGGGCAGTTGTTCCACATTAGACCACACAGGATGGGCAGTTGTTCTGCATCAGACCACACAGGATGGGCAGTTGTTCAGCATCAGACCACACAGGATGGGCAGTTGTTCCACATCAGACTACTTAGGATGGGCAGTTGTTCCACATCAGACTACACAGGATAGGTAGTTGTTCCACATTAGGCCACATAGGATGGGCAGTTGTTCTGCATCAGACCACACAAGATGGGCAGTTGTTTTGCATCAGACCACACAGGATGGGCAAGTTCTGCATCAGACCATACAGGATGGGCAGTTGTTCAGCATCAGACTGCACAGGATAGGTAGTTGTTCTGCACCAGACTGCACAGAATGGGCAGTTGTTCAGCATCAGACCCCACAGGATGGGCAGTTGTTCTGCATCAGACCACACAGGATGGGCAGTTGTTCAGCATCAGACCCCACAGGATGGGCAGTTGTTCAGCATCAGACCACACACGATGGGTAGTTGTTCAGCCTCAGACCGCACAGGATGGGCAGTTGTTGTTGAGATAAACAAATTTAAAGGTACAACCTCCTTTAAAACAGATCAACATGGATCCACACTTTTGTATTTCCTGCTAATGCTATGGTGGAGCTGATAACTCGATGTGCACAGGTCCTGGCAGATAGCTACACACTTACAGACAGATGTTTGCAGTAATCACGGCCGTGCACTTTGAAGCATGCATAAACAAAAAATTGATTTGTAGGATTTAATAATAAAGATAAATTTAACATTAACCCTGTTCTTGGAATTTTGGAACCAGTTCTAAACTGCATTTTGATACCCAACCCCAGTCATGACTATTAAGAAGTCTTGAGAAAGACATTGTGCTGCTCAGTAACGTGTCTCCAGACCTTGCAATCTTCAGGAACCATGATATTCAGACCTGAAAAGAAAGAATTTGTTATAAGGTCAGCAGTAAAATGTTACCTTTACATAACCGTCCAAATCAGGCTTTTGCTTTACTGCCCAACTCTGAGTAACTCAGATAATCTCTGGATAAGTCACGTGATGACGTGATCATTTTTAAGGGTGTACAGTCATCAAGAGTAGATCAGTCAGAACTCATTCATGAAGTACTGTAGAATTAGCCACTGGGTCGACTGGCTCCCAACAAAACAGTTGGTAACACTGTTTTTGAGAGATCCTTTGTAGATGATCAGTAAACTCTGAACAGAGTATAAGTAACTGACCAGCAACACATCAGTGAAGTAGAGGTGGTGAAGCGTCTGAACACACTGAAGAAAATATACTGATAGATTACATACATTAAGTAGATTTAGCTGTGGGTCTGTCCATACCCCAAGCCTAATCTCAACCCAAAATCTAATCCTAACCCTGACCCCAACCTCATCCCAAAATCTAATCCTAACCCTGACCCCAACCTCAACCCAAAATCTAATCCTAACCCTGACCCTAAACCTGACCCCAACCTCATCCCAAAATCTAATCCTAACCCTGACCCCAACCTCATCCCAGAATCTAATCCTAACCCTGAACCCAACCTCAACCCAAAATCTAATCCTAACCCTGACCCTAAGCCTTACCGTAACCTCAACCCAAAACTTATTGCTAACCCTAAGCTTGGGCCCAGAATTAACCTTAACCCAAAGCCAAATCCTAACCCTAACCTTGGGCCTAACCTTATTCTTAACCCAAAACCAAATCCTAACCCTAACTTTGGGCTTAACCCTAATTTTAACCCAAAACCAAATCTTTACCCTCACGCTGGCCCAAATCCCAACCCAAATCCTAAATCTAATTAACCTCAAACCAAAACCTAATCCTAACCCTTCATCCTGGCATTAATCCTGACCCTATCTTTAATCTAAACTTAATCCTAATAATCAACCTGGTGTTAATCCTGGTCTCAACTTTAATCCAAACCTAAAACCTAATCTCAGAAAGCTACTACAGACTAATGATTTAACCTTGTTTCAGTGTCTATGAGTTTACTACTCCTGTTCAGAGTGTTGTAAAAGCTTAAACTGTGTGGGGGAATCTCGTACAGATCTGATACATACCAGGAGTTCTACTTAGAAAAATTAGAATATAAAAAACAGAATAACGTACTTGATTGCTGGTTGGGTGTTGGTTTTGCTCCTCCAACTTCTTTTAGGCAAAACAACGACAACAAAACAAGAACAACAAAAAAGATTAAAACAGACATGCATGGGGCTGCCCAACACTCTGGGCAAGTGAGCTCACTGCTCCCCTTATGTGGGAGTCTCACTGCTCAAATGGGTGAAATGTGAAGGTCTTTCTTTCAAGCCCAAATGGCAAATTCCATTCATCATCCCTCTTTCTCCCGTTCCCTCAGTCCAGCATGGTGGTGAGGTTGCATCAGCAGTAGATGGTATCTGTTAGCGATATGTGTCGAAATGCTCACTAACTGCCTTTGTTGGCATGTAAGTACCCAAACGTACTTATACAGATACACATCCATAACCCCCCCCTCCCACACACACACACACACAGTACATACAACCGACACACCGAACCAATAAGATTCAGTCTAGTAGAATAATTGATCATACTACATCGATGACTTGCGGTGCTCTTCAGGATATATACCCCAGATTGTACGGACCAGGTTTATTGGTCCTTGCATTGTTTTTTCAATGGATCACTTTAAAGAACTTTTCTTGCTTTTTTTTATTGGGTTTACTTTTTTTGTTAATATTGTATTTTTATATAAAAAGGTTTATTAGGAATGTTATTAAGGTTCTTCTTTTTCTTCTCCTTTAAAAAAACCTGAGTGACCTACTTAAATTCTATGTGTCTGAAAGTAAGTATTGCAACACTCATCACCAAAAGATAAGATCTGCCACTTGCAGCCAACACCTTCTACTCTGACACAATGTCTGTTATACAGTGTGTTTCGTGTGTAGCGTGTGTGTGGTATGTGTTTGTGTGTAGTAAGGGTGTGTGTTATATACAATGTGTGTGATTGTCTGTAGTAAGGGTGTGTGTTATATACAGTGAGTGTGGTGTGTGTAGTAAGGGCGTGTGTTATATACAGTGTGTGTGGTGTGTGTTTGTTTGTAGTAAGGGCGTGTGTTATATACAGTGTGTGTGGTGTGTAATTGTGTATAGTAAGAGTGTGTGTTATATGCAGTGTGTGTGGTGTGTGATTGTGTGTAATAAGGGTGTGTGTTATGTAAAGTGTGTGTGGTGTGTGTGATTATGTGTAGTAAGGGTGTGTTATATACAGCGTGTGTAGTGTGTGATTGTGTGTAGTAAGGTTGTGTTATATACAGTGTGTGTGTGGTGTGTGATTGTGTGTAGTAAGGGTGTGTGTTATATACAGTGTGTGTGGTGTGTGATTGTGTGTAGTAAGGGTGTGTTATATACAGTGTGTGTGTGTAGTGTGTGATTGTGTGTAGTAAGGGTGTGTGTTATGTACAGTGTGTGTGGTGTGTGATTGTGTAGTAAGGGTGTTTGTTATATACAGTGTGTAGTGTGTGTGGTGTGTGATTGTGTGTAGTAAGGGTGTGTGTTATATACAGTGTGTGGTGTGTGATTGTTTGCACTAAGGGTGTGTGTTATATACAGTGTGTGCGGTGTGTGTTTGTGTGTAGTAAGGGTGTGTGTTATGTACAGTGTGTGTAGTGTGTGTGGTATGTAGTGTATATGTGTTGTTAGAAATTCCTATGGGGAAACAATTCCATGTTTATATATACAACTGACACATCTGCCATATGTATACATACAGAAACACCACACATATAATATAAAATATAGTCACAAGAGGCCTTCATATATAAGTTTTCTTCAGATTGACCTTTTGACCTTTCTATAATAAGACTTTGAATAAATTAGTCAAAATACCAGATTAATTGTCCAGTTTCTGACACAACATGCAATAACAAATTCATATTTAATAATTTTTTGTGGTTTGCCATTTTTCTATCTATTGTTTTGTTATTTTGTTAACAACAATAAACATTACCATTAGAGGTTCTGTACTGTAATATTAATGTTAACATTGGTTACAGCTTAACAACAGTGATGAAAAACAACTCAGATACCAAAGCCAGTACTCCAAAAATTCAATTGATTCTAAAGTCACACCAGCCAACAAGATATATTCTACCAGAGTCTAAAACATCTCGCCAATAAGATTCAGTCTAGTAAAATAATTGATCAAGCTACATCGATGACTTGCGGTGCTCTTCAGGATATATACCCCAGATTGTACGGCCCAGGTTTATTGGTCCATGCATTGTTTTTTTAATGGATCACTTTAAAGAACTTTTCTTGTTTTTTTATTGGGTTTACTTTTTTATTAATATTGTATTTTTATATAAAAAGGTTTATTTGGAATGTTATTAAGGTTCTTCTTTTTCTTCTCCTTTAAAAAAACCTGAGTGACCTACTTAAATTCTATGTGTCTGAAAGTAAGTATTGCAACACTCATCACCAAAAGATAAGATCTGCCACTTGCAGCCAACACCTTCTACTCTGACACAATGTCTGTTATACAGTGTGTTTGGTGTGTAGCGTGGTATGTGTTTGTGTGTAGTAAGGGTGCGTGTTATATACAGTGTGTGGTGTGTGTGTTTGTGTGAACTAAGGGTGTGTGTTAAATACAGTGTGTGCAATGTGTGTGTGGTGTGTGATTGTGTGTAGTAAGGGTGTGTGTTATATACAGTGTGTGTGGTGTGTGTTTGTGTGTAGTAAGGGTGCGTGTTATATACAGTGTGTGTGATAGTGTGTAGTAAGGGTGTGTGTTATATACAGTGTGTGGTGTGTGTGTTTGTGTGTACTAAGGGTGTGTGTTAAATACAGTGTGTGCAATGTGTGTGGTGTGTGATTGTGTGTAGTAAGGGTGTGTGTTATATACAGTGTGTGTGGTGGGTGATTATGTGTAGCAAGGGTGTGTGTTATATAGTGTGTGTGTGTTTGTGTGTAGTAAGGGTGTGTGTTATATACAGTGTGTGTGGTGTGTGATTATGTGTAGTAAGGGTGTGTGTTATATAGTGTGTGTTTTTGTGTGTAGTAAGGGTGTGTGTAATATACAGTGTGTAATGTGTGTGGTGTGTAGTAAGGGTGTGTGTTATGTACAGTGTGTGATTTTGTGTAGTAAGGGTGTGTGTTATATACAGTGTGTGTAGTGTGTATGTGTTGTTGGGAATTCCTATGGGGAAACAATTCCCTGTTTGAACGCTGTTTTCTGGAGACCCTAAGTCAGATCTTTCAAGCCAACCTAATAACTAGAAAGGGAAAGTTTGAGAACGAACTTTAAATTAGTTTGAAAAAGCCCCTGATTGTAATGAATGAAATGATTTTTTTTAACTTTGCCACCTTAAATTTGGTACCACATTAACTGGAATTCCACCTTAAAAGCCCTGTTCCTGCTGTTATTGCTGTGTGAGTGAGTTTGTGTGTCCTGTTTAATGATCCATGCCAGCTTAAAATTCATACCTCCTTAACATGAATTCCACCTTTAAAGCCCTGTTCCTGCTGTTTTTGCTGTGGGGCCAAATTAGGCTGCCATTGTGGGCCCCAGTTAAGCAACAGTTGAGTGCACCATTTGGGTAACTGTCGTGGGCCCCGGTTAGGCTACATTTGGTTTACATTTTTGTTCTGACTGTGGGGCCAGTGGATGACTGTTCACATGAGCCCCAGTTGCAGCTCAGATTGGCCCCAACACACACAGGGCCCATATGGAGTCACCGGACAAATCTTTGTGGGCCCCAACTGGGTTGCCTAGAGGGGACCCAATTGGCAGCCCATCTTTAATCCTGACCATTACATTGATCAACTCTGACCATTACAGTGATCAATTCTGACCGTTACAGTGGTCAACTCTGACCATTACATTGATCAACTCTGACCATTACAGTGATCAACTCTGACCGTTACAGTGATCAACTCTGACCATTACAGTGATCAACTCTGACAATTATAGTGATCAACTCTGACCATTACAGTGATCAACTCTGACAATTATAGTGATCAACTCTGACCGTTACAGTGATCAACTCTGACCGTTACAGTGATCAACTCTGACCATTACAGTGATCAACTCTGACTATTACAGTGATCAACTCTGACCAGTACATTGATCAACCCTGACTATTACAGTGATCAACTCTGACCATTACATTGATCAACTCTGACCATTACAGTGATCAATTCTGACCGTTACAGTGGTCAACTCTGACCATTACATTGATCAACTCTGACCATTACAGTGATCAACTCTGACCGTTACAGTGATCAACTCTGACCATTACAGTGATCAACTCTGACTATTACAGTGATCAACTCTGACCGTTACAGTGATCAACTCTGACCATTACAGTTATCAACTCTGACCGTTACATTGATCAACTCTGACCGTTACAGTGATCAACTCTGACCATTACAGTGATCAACTCTGACTATTACAGTGATCAACTCTGACCATTACAGTGATCAACTCTGACAATTATAATGATCAACTCTGACCGTTACAGTGATCAACTCTGACCATTACATTGATCAACTCTGACTATTACAGTGATCCACTCTGACCATTACATTGATCAACTCTGACTATTACAGTGATCAATTCTGCTGTATCAAACACATGAAAGATTTTCTCTTTGTGACCTCCACTATGAAAAACCATTAACTGAATACAATTGGAAACACATCCTGAGCTCATATGTGTGATGCGTCCACTCACTACAGGCACATTTGTCCAATAAAAATGACTTAAATAAGTTAAAATCTGGGAGCTGAGACATACCAAGATGAGGTCTGAAGGTTTATATTTTAGGAGGAATGTGAAAAATAAGCCGTTGGAAGGTCTTACCTGTACAGGTAGCAGATCCCGTGGATTTCTGGTAACCAGGTAAACACTCACACGTGTACGAGCCAATGGTGTTTGTACACATCATGTTCTCAGAACAAGGGTTGCTTGTTAAACACTCATTTATGTCTGAAGGGTGGAGAACAGGAGAGATAAGAGAAGGAGAAAAAGCAGCTCAGCCATTTAAAATAATTTAAAACTTCTGAAGCTCGTCAATTTTTAATTAATTCATTTTTTGGACAGATAAAAATGATTTACGCTAAAGGACAAAATCTCAGCTTTATTTATGCCCTGTTACACTTCAGGGGAGAGTGAAGTGGTTTGATTTGTCATAATACAGTGACTGCTCTCACAGAAACCACATATGTTTTATACATTATTTAGACATTTAACTACTGGGTAACCATTCATAAATACATCTCTTAACACCATAATAATATTAATAACGAATTACAGTAATTATTAAAATACTGAATTACTCAGAGGCCCTGAGCTTTATCCCAGGTAAGACTGGATATTAAACAGGCCCTATATGAGTACGATCAGTGTGTGCTTTAGGTCACTGTGTGAGTAAGGTGGCTGTGTGAGTATGGTCACTTTGTGAGCAAGGTCACTACATGAGTAAGGTCACGTTGTGAGTAAGGGAACTATATGAATATATGAGTAAGGTGGCTGTGTGAGTAAGGTGGCTGTGTGAGTAAGGTGGCTGTGTGAGTAAGGTGTATGTGCGAGTAAGGTGGCAGTGTGAGTAAGGTCACTGTGTGAGTAAGGTGTATGTGCGAGTAAGGTGTATGTGCGAGTAAGGTGGCTGTGTGAGTAAGGTGACTGTGTGAGTAAGGTGGCTGTGTGAGTAAGGTAACTGTGTGAGTAAGGTCACTGTGTGAGTAAGGTGGCTGTGTGAGTAAGGTGGCTGTGTGAGTAAGGTGACTGTGTGAGTAAGGTGGCTGTGTGAGTAAGGTAACTGTGTGAGTAAGGTCTTGTGTGAGTAAGGTGACTGTGTGAGTAAGGTGACTGTAGGTAAGGTGGCTGTGTGAGTAAGGTGACTGAGTGAGTAAGGTGGCTGTGTGAGTAAGGTCACTGTGTGAGTAAGGTGGCTGTGTGAGTAAGGTGTATGTGCGAGTAAGGTGACTGTGTGAGTAAGGTGGCTGGGAGTAAGGTGACTGTAGGTAAGGTGACTGTGTGAGTAAGGTGGCTGTGTGAGTAAGGTGGCTGTGTGAGTAAGGTCACTGTGTGAGTAAGGTCACTCTGTGAGTAAGGTGGCTGTGTGAGTAAGGTGACTGTGTGAGTAAGGTGACTGTGTGAGTAAGGTGGCTGTGTGAGTAAGGTGGCTCTGTGAGTAAGGTGACTGTTTGAGTAAGGTGACTGTGTGAGTAAGGTGGCTGTGTGAGTAAGGTCACTGTGTGAGTAAGGTGGCTGAGTGAGTAAGGTGTATGTGTGAGCAAGGTGACTGTGCAAGTAAGGTGGCTGTGTGAGTAAGGTCACTGTGTGAGTAAGGTCACTGTGTGAGTAAGCTGGCTGTGTGAGTAAGGTGTATGTGCGAGTAAGGTGACTGTGCGAGTAAGGTGACTGTGCGAGTAAGGTGACTGTGTGAGTAAGGTGGCTGTGTTAGTAAGGTGGCTGTGTGAGTAAGGTCACTGTGTGAGTAAGGTGGCTGTGTGAGTAAGGTGGCTGTGTGAGTAAGGTCACCATGTAAGTAAGGTGGCTGTGTGAGTAAGGTGTATGTGCGAGTAAGGTGACTGTGCGAGTAAGTAGACTGTGCGAGTAAGGTGACTGTGTGAGTAAGGTGGCTGTGTGAGTAAGGTGACTGTATGAGTAAGGTCACTCTGTGAGTAAGGTGACTGTGTGAGTAAGGTGGCTGTGTGAGTAAGGTCACTGTGTGAGTAAGGTGGCTGTGTGAGTAAGGTGTATGTGTGAGCAAGGTGACTGTGCGAGTAAGGTGGCTGTGTGAGTAAGGTCACTGTGTGAGTAAGGTGACTGTGTGAGTAAGGTGGCTGTGTGAGTAAGGTGACTGTGTGAGTAAGGTCACTGTGTGAGTAAGGTCACTGTGTGAGTAAGGTGTATGTGTTAGCAAGGTGACTGTGCGAGTAAGGTGGCTGTGTGAGTAAGGTCACTTTGTGAGTAAGGTCACTGTGTGAGTAAGCTGGCTGTGTGAGTAAGGTGTATGTGCGAGTAAGGTGACTGTGCGAGTAAGGTGACTGTGTGAGTAAGGTGGCTGTGTGAGTAAGGTGGCTGTGTGAGTAAGGTCACTATGTAAGTAAGGTGGCTGTGTGAGTAAGGTCACTGTGTGAGTAAGGTGGCTGTGTGAGTAAGGTCACTATGTAAGTAAGGTGGCTGTGTGAGTAAGGTGGCTGTGTGAGTAAGGTGGCTGTGTGAGTAAGGTGACTGTGTGAGTAAGGTGGCTGTGTGAGTAAGGTGGCTGTGTGAGTAAGGTGACTGTGTGAGTACGGTGGCTGTGTGAGTAAGGTGGCTGTGTGAGTAAGGTGACTGTGTGAGTACGGTGGCTGTGTGAGTAAGGTGGCTGTGTGAGTAAGGTGACTGTGTGAGTACGGTGGCTGTGTGAGTAAGGTGGCTGTGTGAGTAAGGTGGCTGTGTGAGTAAGGTGACTGTGTGAGTACGGTGGCTGTGTGAGTAAGGTCACTGTGTGAGTAAGGTGGCTGTGTGAGTAAGGTGACTGTGTGAGTAAGGTGGCTGTGTGAGTAAGGTGGCTGTGTGAGTAAGGTGGCTGTGTGAGTAAGGTCACTTTGTGAGTAAGGTGGCTGTGTGAGTAAGGTCACTGTGTTAGTACGGTGACTGTGTGAGTAAGGTGGCTGTGTGAGTAAGGTGACTGTGTTAGTACGGTGATTGTGTGAGTAAGGTGGCTGTGTGAGTAAGGTGACTCTGTGAGTAAGGTGGCTGTGTGAGTAAGGTCACTGTGTGAGTAAGGTGGCTGTGTGAGTAAGGTGACTGTGTGAGTAAGGTGGCTGCGTGAGTAAGGTCACTGTGTGAGTAAGGTGTATGTGCGAGTAAGGTGGCTGTGTGAGTAAGGTGACTGTGTGAGTAAGGTGGCTGTGTGAGTAAGGTAACTGTGTGAGTAAGGTCTTGTGTGAGTAAGGTGTATGTGCGAGTAAGGTGGCTGTGTGAGTAAGGTGACTGTGTGAGTAAGGTGACTGTAGGTAAGGTGACTGTGTGAGTAAGGTGGCTGTGTGAGTAAGGTGACTGTGTGAGTAAGGTGACTGTGTGAGTAAGGTAACTGTGTGAGTAAGGTCTTGTGTGAGTAAGGTGTATGCGCGAGTAAGGTGGCTGTGTGAGTAAGGTGACTGTGTGAGTAAGGTGGCTGTGTGAGTAAGGTGGCTGTGTGAGTAAGGTGGCTGTGTTAGTAAGGTCACTGTGTGAGTAAGGTGACTGTGTGAGTAAGGTCACTGTGTGAGTAAGGTGACTGTGTGAGTAAGGTGGCTGTGTGAGTAAGGTCACTGTGTGAGTAAGGTCACTGTGTGAGTAAGGTCACTGTGTTAGTAAGGTGGCTGTATGAGTAAGGTGACTGTGTGAGTAAGGTGACTGTGGGAGTAAGGTGACTGTAGGTAAGGTGACTGTGTGAGTAAGGTGGCTGTGTGAGTAAGGTGGCTGTGTGAGTAAGGTGTATGTGCGAGTAAGGTGACTGTGCGAGTAAGGTGACTGTGCGAGTAAGGTGAATGTGTGAGTAAGGTGGCTGTGTTAGTAAGGTGGCTGTGTGAGTAAGGTCACTGTGTGAGTAAGGTGGCTGTGTGAGTAAGGTGGCTGTGTGAGTAAGGTCACTATGTAAGTAAGGTGGCTGTGTGAGTAAGGTGGCTGTGTGAGTAAGGTGACTGTGTGAGTACGGTGGCTGTGTGAGTAAGGTGACTGTGTGAGTAAGGTGGCTGTGTGAGTAAGGTGACTGTGTGAGTAAGCTGGCTGTGTGAGTAAGGTGTATGTGCGAGTAAGGTGACTGTGCGAGTAAGGTGACTGTGCGAGTAAGGTCACTCTGTGAGTAAGGTGACTGTGAGTAAGGTGGCTGTGTGAGTAAGGTCACTGTGTGAGTAAGGTGGCTGTGTGAGTAAGGTGTATGTGTGAGCAAGGTGACTGTGCGAGTAAGGTGGCTGTGTGAGTAAGGTCACTGTGTGAGTAAGGTCACTGTGTGAGTAAGGTGGCTGTGTGAGTAAGGTGACTGTGTGAGTAAGGTCACTGTGTGAGTAAGGTGGCTGTGTGAGTAAGGTGTATGTGTGAGCAAGGTGACTGTGCGAGTAAGGTGGCTGTGTGAGTAAGGTCACTGTGTGAGTAAGGTGGCTGTGTTAGTAAGGTGGCTGTGTGAGTAAGGTCACTGTGTGAGTAAGGTGGCTGTGTGAGTAAGGTGACTGTGTGAGTAAGGTGGCTGTGTTAGTAAGGTGGCTGTGTGAGTAAGGTCACTGTGTGAGTAAGGTGGCTGTGTGAGTACGGTGGCTGTGTGAGTAAGGTCGCTATGTAAGTAAGGTGGCTGTGTGAGTAAGGTGGCTGTGTGAGTAAGGTGACTGTGTGAGTACGGTGGCTGTGTGAGTAAGGTCACTGTGTTAGTAAGGTGACTGTGTGAGTAAGGTGGCTGTGTGAGTAAGGTGACTGTGTGAGTAAGGTGGCTGTGTGAGTAAGGTCACTTTGTGAGTAAGGTGGCTGTGTGAGTAAGGTCACTGTGTTAGTACGGTGACTGTGTGAGTAAGGTGGCTGTGTGAGTAAGGTGACTGTGTGAGTAAGGTGGCTGTGTGAGTAAGGTCACTGTGTGAGTAAGGTGGCTGTGTGAGTAAGGTGACTGTGTGAGTAAGGTGGCTGTGTGAGTAAGGTCACTGTGTGAGTAAGGTGTATGTGTGAGTAAGGTGGCTGTGTGAGTAAGGTGACTGTGTGAGTAAGGTGGCTGTGTGAGTAAGGTAACTGTGTGAGTAAGGTCTTGTGTGAGTAAGGTGTATGTGCGAGTAAGGTGGCTGTGTGAGTAAGGTGACTGTGTGAGTAAGGTGACTGTAGGTAAGGTGACTGTGTGAGTAAGGTGGCTGTGTGAGTAAGGTGACTGTGTGAGTAAGGTCTTGTGTGAGTAAGGTGTATGCGCGAGTAAGGTGGCTGTGTGAGTAAGGTGGCTGTGTGAGTAAGGTGGCTGTGTTAGTAAGGTCATTGTGTGAGTAAGGTGACTGTGTGAGTAAGGTGGCTGTGTGAGTAAGGTGACTGTAGGTAAGGTGACTGTGTGAGTAAGGTGGCTGTGTGAGTAAGGTAACTGTGTGAGTAAGGTCTTGTGTGAGTAAGGTGACTGTGTGAGTAAGGTGGCTGTGTGAGTAAGGTGACTGTGTGAGTAAGGTGGCTGTGTGAGTAAGGTGGCTGTGTGAGTAAGGTGGCTGTGTTAGTAAGGTCACTGTGTGAGTAAGGTGACTGTGTGAGTAAGGTCACTGTGTGAGAAAGGTGACAGTGTGAGTAAGGTGGCTGTGTGAGTAAGGTCACTGTGTGAGTAAGGTTCCTGTGTGAGTAAGGTGACTGTGTGAGTAAGGTGACTGTGGGAGTAAGGTGACTGTAGGTAAGGTGACTGTGTGAGTAAGGTGGCTGTGTGAGTAAGGTGGCTGTGGGAGTAAGGTGACTGTAGGTAAGGTGACTGTGTGAGTAAGGTGGCTGTGTGAGTAAGGTGACTGTTTGAGTAAGGTCAATGTGTGAGTAAGGTGAGTGTGCGAGTAAGGTGACTGTTTGAGTAAGGTCAATGTGTGAGTAAGGTGACTGTGTGAGTAAGGTGACTGTGTGAGTAAGGTGACTGTTTGAGTAAGGTCAATGTGTGAGTAAGGTGACTGTGTGAGTAAGGTCACTGTGTGAGTAAGGTCACTGTATGAGTAAGGTGACTGTGCGAGCAAGGTGACTGTGTGAGTAAGGTGACTGTGTGAGTAAGGTCACTGTGTGAGTAAGGTGGCTGTGCGAGTAAGGTGGCTGTGTGAGTAAGGTGGCTGTGTAAGTAAGGTGGCTGTGTGAGTAAGGTGGCTGTGTGAGTAAGGTGACTGTGTGATTAAGGTGACTTTGTAGGTAAGGTGACTGTGAGTAAGGTGACTGTATGAGTAAGGTCACTCTGTGAGTAAGGTGGCTGTGTGAGTAAGGTGACTGTGTGAGTAAGGTGGCTGTGTGAATAAGGTGGCTGTGTAAGTAAGGTGGCTGTGTGAGTAAGGTGGCTGTGTGAGTAAGGTGACTGTGTGATTAAGGTGACTATGTAGGTAAGGTGACTGTGAGTAAGGTGACTGTATGAGTAAGGTCACTCTGTGAGTAAGGTGGCTGTGTGAGTAAGGTGACTGTGTGAGTAAGGTGGCTGTGTGAGTAAGGTGGCTGTGTGAGTAAGGTGACTGTGTGAGTAAGGTGGCTGTGTGAGTAAGGTCACTGTGTGAGTAAGGTGGCTGTGTGAGTAAGGTGACTGTGTGAGTAAGGTGACTGTGTGAGTAAGGTGACTGTGTGAGTAAGGTGGCTGTGTGAGTAAGGTGGCTGTGTGAGTAAGGTGACTGTGTGAGTAAGGTGGCTGTGTGAGTAAGGTCACTGTGTGAGTACGGTGGCTGTGTGAGTAAGGTGGCTGTGTGAGTAAGGTGACGGTTTGAGTAAGGTCAATGTGTGAGCAAGGTGACTGTGTGAGTAAGATCACTATTTGAGTAAGGTCAATGTATGAGTAAGGTGACTGTGCGAGCAAGGTGACTGTGTGAGTAAGGTGACTGTATGAGTAAGGTCACTCTGTGAGTAAGGTGGCTGTGTGAGTAAGGTGGCTGTGTGAGTAAGGTGACTGTGTGAGTAAGGTGGCTGTGTGAGTAAGGTGTATGTGTGAGTAAGGTGACTGTGAGTAAGGTCACTATTTGAGTAAGGTCAATGTATGAGTAAGGTGACTGTGCGAGCAAGGTGACTGTGTGAGTAAGGTGACTGTGTGAGTAAGGTCACTGTGTGAGTAAGGTGGCTGTGCGAGTAAATTGGCTGTCTGAGTAAGGTGGCTGTGTGAGTAAGGTGGCTGTGTGAGTAAGGTGGCTGTGTGAGTAAGGTGACTGTGGGAGTAAGGTGACTGTGTGATTAAGGTGACTTTGTAGGTAAGGTGACTGTGAGTAAGGTGACTGTATGAGTAAGGTCACTCTGTGAGTAAGGTGGCTGTGTGAGTAAGGTGGCTGTGTGAGTAAGGTGACTGTGTGAGTAAGGTGGCTGTGTGAGTAAGGTGGCTGTGTGAGTAAGGTGACTGTGTGAGTAAGGTGGCTGTGTGAGTAAGGTGGCTGTGTGAGTAAGGTCACTGTGTGAGTAAGGTGGCTGTGTGAGTAAGGTGACTGTGTGAGTAAGGTGACTGTGTGAGTAAGGTGGCTGTGTGAGTAAGGTCACTGTGTGAGTAAGGTGGCTGTGTGAGTAAGGTGGCTGTGTGAGTAAGGTCACTGTGTGAGTAAGGTGGCTGTGTGAGTAAGGTGGCTGTGTGAGTAAGGTGGCTGTGTGAGTAAGGTCACTGTGTGAGTACGGTGGCTGTGTGAGTAAGGTGGCTGTGTGAGTAAGGTGGCTGTGTGAGTAAGGTGGCTGTGTGAGTAAGGTCACTGTGTGAGTACGGTGGCTGTGTGAGTAAGGTGGCTGTGTGAGTAAGGTGACGGTTTGAGTAAGGTCAATGTGTGAGTAAGGTGACTGTGTGAGTAAGGTCACTATTTGAGTAAGGTCAATGTATGTGTAAGGTGACTGTGCGAGTAAGGTGACTGTGTGAGTAAGGTGGCTGTGTGAGTAAGGTGGCTGTGTGAGTAAGGTGACTGTGTGATTAAGGTGACTTTGTAGGTAAGGTGACTGTGAGTAAGGTGACTGTATGAGTAAGGTCACTCTGTGAGTAAGGTGGCTGTGTGAGTAAGGTGGCTGTGTGAGTAAGGTGACTGTGTGAGTAAGGTGGCTGTGTGAGTAAGGTGTATGTGTGAGTAAGGTGACTGTGTGAGTAAGGTCACTATTTGAGTAAGGTCAATGTATGAGTAAGGTGACTGTGCGAGCAAGGTGACTGTGTGAGTAAGGTGACTGTGTGAGTAAGGTCACTGTGTGAGTAAGGTGGCTGTGCGAGTAAGGTGGCTGTGTGAGTAAGGTGGCTGTGTGAGTAAGGTGGCTGTGTGAGTAAGGTGACTGTGGGAGTAAGGTGACTGTAGGTAAGGTGAATGTGTGAGTAAGGTGACTTTGGGAGTAAGGTGACTGTGTGAGTAAGGTGACTGTTTGAGTAAGGTCAATGTGTGAGTAAGGTGAGTGTGTGAGTAAGGTCACTATTTGAGTAAGGTCAATGTATGAGTAAGGTGACTGTGCGAGCAAGGTGACTGTGTGAGTAAGGTGACTGTGTGAGTAAGGTCACTGTGCGAGTAAGGTGGCTGTGTGAGTAAGGTGGCTGTGTAAGTAAGGTGGCTGTGTGAGTAAGGTGGCTGTGTGATTAAGGTGACTTTGTAGGTAAGGTGACTGTGAGTAAGGTGACTGTATGAGTAAGGTCACTCTTTGAGTAAGGTGGCTGTGCGAGTAACGTGGCTGTGTGAGTAAGGTCACTGTGTGAGTAAGGTGGCTGTGTGAGTAAGGTGTATGTGCGAGTAAGGTGACTGTGCGAATAAGGTGACTGTGTGAGTAAGGTGGCTGTGTGAGTAAGGTCACTGTGTGAGTAAGGTGGCTGTGCGAGTAAGGTGACTGTGCGAGTAAGGTGACTGTGTGAGTAAGGTGGCTGTGTGAGTAAGGTGTATGTGTGAGTAAAGTGACTGTGTGAGTAAGGTGGCTGTGTGAGTAAGGTCACTGTGTGAGTAAGGTGGCTGTGTGAGTAAGGTGGCTGTGTGAGTAAGGTGACTGTGTGAGTAAGGTCACTGTGTTAGTAAGGTGTATGTGTGAGTAAGGTGACTGTGTGAGTAAGGTGACTGTGTAAGCAGTTGAAATGTGTTACTATCAGATCTAAATTTATGGGTTAGGTCGTGTTAACACTTTTTTAAGAGTGTTCAGATGTCTCACTCTCACCTTTACACAGGCCAGTGTGATCAATGAGCTTTAAGAGCGTTTAACGTGTCTCACTTTTACCTTTACACTGTCCAGTGCTGGGAGTAAAGTTGGGAATTCTGGACTGAAATCCTGACTGACAGGTACAGAAGTAGCTGCCGAGTGTGTTGTGACAGACTGAATGACCTCCACACGGATTGTTCTCACACTTATCCTCATCTGCAAGAGAGAGAATAATGATAGATGCATATATATATATATATATATATATATATATATATATATATATATATATATATATATAGATATAGATATAGATAGATAGATAGATAGATACATACATACATAGATACATATATTTGTTGTTCCAGTTAGCACAGATTTGGCTGCTCACCACACCATCCTGCGGCTGTGGATGAGTGCCTTTGATCTACAGTGGGGTGTTGTGGCCACTCATGAAAGTATTTACTAAAAACACCCTGGACAGGAAAAAGCCCTCACAGTCACGAGGAGAACATCAAACTCCACATAGAAAGGACCCCAGTCACCCAGGTGGAGAATCAAGCTCAGGTCCTTTTTGCTTTGGGGCCGCAGCGCTACTCAAAATGCTGCATAGAAAGGACACTTGTCACCCAATCGGGGAATCAAACCCAGGACCTTTATGCTGTAAGGCTGCAGCACTACCCACTATGCTAAATGGAAAGGTTCCCAGTCATCAAGCAAAGGTCCTTCTTGCTTCAAGGCCGCAGCTCTACTCAATGCGTTGCATAGAAAGGACACTGATCACCAAGCCAGGAAATTGAACCCAGGGTCGTCTTTCTGTGAGGCTACTGCACTACCCACTATGCTATGTAGAAAGGGTCGTGGTCAAACAGCCAGGGAACTGAACCCAGGGCCTATTTGCTGTGAGGTGGTAGCTCTACCCACTGCACCTTCATGCTACCAGATCTAACCAGATCCCCGGAAATAACAGTGAGGTGTACCAAACAAAAATGGCAGCAAAGTGCAGCAGCACATGATCAGACAATTACACTAGTATCAAAGTTCTGACTATCACTGCTGACCCGAAGTCACACTAAAGAGGTCCAGCTCACAGTGCCTGGTCAAACAGACGTGAGTATGGCTGAACTGGAAAACTGTCAATCTCAGTCGTGATCAGGGATGGACAGTGACTGTAATGCCCCGAGCCCCTGCTAGGCCTCTCCAGGCCGATAGAGGGGGGTCGAGGAAGGCGGCTGGCTGAAGAGGCTTGATTTTCGTCAGCTGCCCGCTGCCTTACTTGAGAAGAGCGTTCCACCCACTCTGGGCTCAGTCTAGTGTTTGAGACAAAGTCCGTAAGGTACTGTTTCATGGGTCCTATCAAGCTCTCACTCGTTCCTCCTCGAGCAAGTCCAGCGTAATGGATCTTAAAGACCAACAACAACAAAAAACCTCCTCTATGGTGGAGCAGTTAGAGAGTCGGCTCTCCACGTTGGGGATTGGCGAGAACTAGGGAGAAGCTGTCCTTGATACAGTAACAAAGTACATGTACTTAAATACTGTACTTGATTTAGCTTAATGATCTGTTCCATTTTACAGAGTGTAGACCAGCAGACCACGTCTCTCCTACCAGTTAAAACCAAAACAAACAAAGAATACATATGTAGAAAATCAGGAGAAGGTAGTGTATCTTACCAGTAACCTGTAGCTGAATCTCTGTGAAGAGGGAGTCATAACTGACTGATTCCCCTCCAACAGTCACTCCACAGTAATAAACTCCTCCATCTTCTTCTCTCACATCACTGATTCTCACACTGACAACTTTAGATCCTGGATTATCAGAGATGGAGAATCTGCCTTTCTGAGAATCTTCAGTATCGATCAGTTCAGTAAAATATCGACCAGCCTGTTTGAGGAAGGTCTTGATGTGTTCCTCATACTGATCTGGATATGAACAGCTGATGGTGAGAGTTTTTCCCAGATGACCACTTACAGTCTTGGACCCCAAACAACATGGATCTGTTAATCATATGAAATATATATATATATATATATATAAGTGTATGTTCATCAGTAAGAACAGCAGATATCATTAGAACAGTCGTAAATAGTATAGAAGACTATCAGAAAATATCAGAGTTTCTTACTTTCAATCACTCTCAGGTTCAGGTCCTGGTTCCACGCTCCAGTCGTTCCACACTGATATGATCCAGCGTCCTGTACACTCAGGTTTCTGTAGATCACTGAAGTTGATCCAGGATTGCTGTGCAGGTAAACTGAGTCCTTATTGCTCCATGTGTTCTGTGTTTGGTCCACATACACACACTGCTGAGCGGATTTCTTACAGAAATATTCAGGACTCCAGTCGTGCTGTTTGAAATTGCAGTTAATTAAGGCGCTACCTCCTGAGTAGCCAATCACATCAACACAGCTCACAGGCCCTGCCAATCAGATGGAAGATATTAACTTCATGTACACTGAATTTTACATCTGACAGTTATACATTAACATTAATATGACTGACCTGAGATCAGACAGAGGGTGAAGATGAGGAGGGTCTTCATCCTGACCTGAACTCCAGCTTCACTGATGTCCACTCAGAGTTAGAGTCTACTTCTCTCTGCGTGTCTGCTCTTTTCTCAGGTTTGGTTGGTTCCTTTTTCTCTGGTAAGAGTCAGAGTTGCTCAAACTCACAGCTCCTCCCAGCAGCATCACTGACCACAAACCACAATCAACACACAGGACATTATGAAGCAGTTCTTTGATGTTGTATACAGATGCTACTATGGATACACAAGTCCTGTGTTAATGGTACGTATGAAGCACCAACAACACACTACACATTTAGGGTGAGTGTTATATTTTAGTATCAGCTGTTCTGCAGACATTTAAAGTAGATATTAAAATAGAGGTTCATAAGTATTTGGACAGTGACACAGCTCTTAGTAATAGGGCAACATCACAATGAACTCGAAATGAAGCACTTAAGATTGATGACACTTGACTAGTGTAGACTTTCAGCTTTACATTAAGCACTGAATGAACTGTTTGGCATCACGGTCGTTTTAACCCAGTCCCTCAGAGGCTCAACAGTAATTAGACTAAATAACATAATTATAATTACAAGCGTATTTCTGATACTTGCTGAAATCTGTAACCCATGGATACCACATTTCTGAATTTCCTACATTGAGATGCTTTGCCTGGCCTTCACTGAGAGTTTGTTGTTCAGGGACTGTACATTTGCCAGTAGTTTGGCAGATAGCACGCTGTGTTAGCCTGACCGGGACACCAGGAGGCCCAGAAGAATAGGATCTGTTCAGTGTTCCCAAACAATCAATCTGCACTGAGATACTCAAGAACCTGATTGTCGGTGAGTGATCAAGTGTTTGTCTAAAACACTTTTGAACTTTAAAGGGAAAGGAGTTCGCAACACAACAGCTATCATACTGGGTGACATCTTTAGATCTTCTTTCTTTGCTATAAGAAGCTCCTGGTGTACTTCTGTAGGGTTTGGGTTATTATACATCTGTATGATGGAGCACCGTCCTATCAGCGAGTGACTGAATCCGAGCAGAAAGTAGAGCTCTATACACTTTAGAGTTCATCTTGCTACTTCTATCAGCAAACACTTCATCAATAAACAGCATATAACCACATAACCACTGGCACAAGGAATCTAGCACTGATAAATGGGACAGTTTGAGCTGCGGCAGTTCTGGCACTGTGGAGTTGAACTCTCACAAAGAGAAGTCCAGCATGGTTTCCAAGAATGTCAAGATGCTGTAGCGTGAACTGCAGGGCCAAGTTGAGCACTGTCGATAGACCTGTTAACTCTGTATGCAAACTGCAGAGTGAAGATGTTTCACTTTCTCACTGCTAAATAGCCTGTTGACATCATGCACACGGATGGAGAGATGAGATGGGTTAGCGGTGAGAAAGAGGAGAGTGGTTGACTGGAAAAGCAAACCTGAAGATCATATTTTATGTGTTTGAGTGGAGTCTTTCTCACCATGTAGTTGGTAATCTGTTCAAGGCCTCTCCAGAATGACGGGGGCTCATTAGCAGTAATGAGTATTTGTATTTTGCTACTCTTCAAGGCTCTGAGTCTTAGGGGCTTCCAGTGGTGCCCTACGCTTGCCGCTCCCTCTGGCCACGCCTTCACTGTGATTATGGCCCGACCAGCTGGTAGTGGGCTGCTACAGTAACAACTGATGACTGAGTAACTAAATAACTGAACTTGAGTCAATGTAGTCATCTCAGTAAACAATAAGACTTTCCTCAGTGACCACAAACTCATGGTTATAATAATCTGTGTAATGTATGGAGATGAGTACTTTTATATTAATACAGTGATTGAAGTTTGTATGCAGTAGATTTATTGGTGGGCAGTCCAGCCCTCATAGTCACAACAGACAGGGCTCAGAAAACAAGGAGCAGGCACATATAAGATAAATCAATTAAATGAAACAAGTAAACAAGACTGGGGCTGAACACAAACCACTACACAAAGAATAAAGTTTGGAATTTATAATTAAAACAAAGTGTAACAAACCCATCCTAAAGTGTAAAGATGAAATAAATGACAACTGGTCTCATTTCAGTGAAGGGAACACCTCCACCACAACACTGGAGAACGAAGAGTGAGGTTAAGCAGAATCTTCATGCCTGTTCTGTGTTGTAAACATTTCTTACAGACCATGTCTGGCAACCTGAGAGCTTTGGCTCAGCAGAACCTGTTGGTTTATGGCAGGAACATCCCTGAGAAATCTGCCCCAAGCCCTGCAGATAGCAACCTTGCCATACATGTCAGAGCCACTTGGACCTGTAGTCAGCTGGACTTAAATAGATTGTGTTTTGCTGGTTGAGTTAGACCATTTTTAGACCTTCTCCGAGCATGTCTGTAACACAGTATCTTCACGAATAAAGCATATACTCAGAACTGGTCTCTGTATTCACTCTGACATAAAAAAAAAAACGTTCCAGCACCTGTAACTAATCTACTCACTCAAATACTGTAATTATTAAAACACATTATGTCTTTTTTTCTTCTTCTTCTTGTTCATCTTCTGCTACTACTTTAGGAAAATATATGGTAAAAATATTGTTGTTCCCTTAAATTGTACGTTATTTTCCTGTATGTTATAGACTCTGGTAGACTGAGTCTCTTGGTTGGTGTTGGGTTTTAGACTCTGGTAGAGTGAATCTGATTGTTGTAGGGTTTTAGACTCTGGTAGACTGAATCTGATTGTTGTAGGGTTTTAGACTCTGGTAGACTAAATCTGATTGGTTGGTGTAGGGTTTTAGACTCTGGTAGACTGAATCTGATTGTTGTAGGGTTTTAGACTCTGGTAGACTGAATCGGATTGGTTGGTGTTGTGGTTTAGAATCTGGCTGAATATCTTTGGGATTTAGACCCTGTTAGACTGAATCTGGCAGAGTGTGTAGTAAATTGAATTTGGTTCTCTGCTCCCTGGATCCAGGCTCTGGTAGTCTGGTTGGTTGGTGTTGGGTTGCAGGTTCTGGTAGAGTGGATTCACTCTCATGTTGTTTCGGTTCCCAGGTGGGTCATTTTCATAACTAGCATTAGCCTGAATATAAAGCGGAACAATACAAATTCACAACTTTATACTACATACATACAACATTATCTGCTGGTGAAAGTAGAGTCTGCAGGAATGGAGGAAATGTTTAATCATACACAGGAAATGTTTCCTCCACTGTCTGCTATACAGAAGCAGCCATATAGACATGCTCTGGGTATGTGTGATAGTACCTTGTGTTCTGTAGCCTCTCAGTCTGTAGCCTATCATTGTCGATCCTCCAATCAGCAGCAGAGCCACACAGACACATACAGTGATAATGATAGCCGAGATACCTGAACCTGAGAGATTAAACTTCATTACTGCTACATACAATTACAACATTCCTTTAGGACCACACGGTGCAACACAAACAACACAAGTCCCAATAAATACAATGTACACAGTGCAGACAAAAGAGGGTAACAAATAAAAAAATACTTATTGTGCAAAGAGGGTTGTAACATACACCCTCCACCCAAATAGTCGCTGCTCTGTGGTGGTCCTGTGGGGGTCCTGACCATTGAAGAACAGAGCACTAACGTATACAGAGAATCAAATGAACTACAGTATGTAAGTGTAACTCCAGTATGGTCTGTGGAGCTGATACACTGGACAGTGAGTGGAGATACAGGGAGTGGTTTTAATGTTATGGCTGATTGGTGTACTATAACATATTAGCATATAGCCTAGCATATATGACCACAGCTGTCACTGGGGTAGCAAGCAGAGCAACAGTAAGAGGATAGAGTACTTGGTAGATACAGAATTCTAGCAGCAGAAATCAGAAATATAGATTATATATTTGGATGCAGCATGTGGTGTAAATTTCCATAATAGAGTTAAGAGAGATGTAGAATTTCCTACAGTCTCCTCTAAAAGTATTGCGACAACAAGGTCAGAAAAAATTCTGTAGAGATATGAAGTAATTTTGCTGCTACCATCATCATGAGTTACATCATCAATAAAGATTAGTCAGCTTTAGAAGCAGCCATGCAAGCGCTGATACTACCTCCACCATGCTAGACTGATAAGTCTGTATGATTTGTTTACTTTCTTTCTCAGCATGTTGACCTTTCCATCACTTTGATAGAGGTTAATATGGTCTAGTCAGTTAAACTCTGTTCCAGAACTTTTGGGGCTTTGAACATAGCCAGCGGACAGAGCGAATTTTGGAAGGCAGAGCAGAACGAGTGAAGGCAGTGGAGTGATCAGAGTGGTCAATAAAGCATCTGTGCCTGAAAGCAGTGGGAGAGTTCAGCTGGTAGAGTCATCTAATGACTGGTGTAGATGAGCTATTGATTGGGAGTAATGACTGAATGAATGAATAAATGAATGAATGAATGACGTGATGTAGCATTCCTAGCAGAACTTTCACTAAAGCTTCCACTGACAGCAGCACAACGTCTGATACTATCAGATATACTATCAGATTCTATCAAAAAGCTCAAACCTAGACGGTGAGAGAACTCCAGAGTACTCGGTTTAAATCTGTATATTCAAGACAGACTGCATGCAGGTGTACGAGCCCTACTCGTCCAACAGGATCTGAGTTCAGATCTTTCTCTACCATGTTGGTCAGAGGGGTATAAACAAAACCATCCAGTCTGATTGGTCCTGTGTCTCATAGAACTCTGGGTAATAGCAGCAGTAGGGATGTATAGAGGACTCCTGAGCATCACTCTGAACAGCTGCATAAGAACTGGGACACACTACAGCCTGGTGGTCCTCCATGTACTCACTATTACACACTGCAGGTTAAACTGAGACTGACTGAAGAGTTTTAATCTAATGAGTTTGAGGGGCAGCAGTAACAGTACACTGTTTAAATGATCACTCTAGCTCTGCTGACGTCTTATAATGTGTTAATATGTCAGCACAAAACTGAGCTGATGCTGATCCTGAGTGTTTAACGTGGTTTGTGGTCAGTGATGCTGCTGGGAGGAGCTGTGAGATTGAGCACTTCTGATTCTTATCAGATCAGCAGGAACCAACAAACTCAGAGAGAAGACGAAGACACGGACACACAGAGAGAACTACACCTTACAGAGAAGAATAGGACGCGACTCTGAGGGAAACAAACATATACTGCAGATCGTGTGATCATCAGTGAAGCTGAAGTTCAGTTCAAGATGAAGATCCTCCTCGTCTTCACCCTCTGGCTGATCTCAGGTCAGTTATTCTACTAAAGACTAAACACTGAGTTCCTGTTGAACATGTTTATAAAGTGCTGACTCTTCCTGCTGCTGTTAGTTTGATACCGAACTGTAGATTTGAGGGAATTTGGTTGAATTGAATGAAATCAGAGAGACGAGTGAGATACTACTTTCTGATTGGCAGGTCCAGTGAGCTGCCCTGATGTGATTGGCTACTCAGGAGGGAGCATCATACTCAGATGGAAACAACTACTGTATAAAGTGCAGAATAAGTATTTTTGTAAGGTTAATTCAAGGCAGTGTGTAGGGGCAGTAATTCTGAATAAATGGGGTGATGAAGAGAGAGTATATCTAAGTGACTCCAATAAAGATCTTATAGTGGTCTACAGAAACCTGAGAGTACAGGATGCTGGAGTATATAAGGGTGGAGAGACTGGAGTGTGGAGTCAAAATATCAACCTGACAGTGAACACAGGTAAATATTCTAAAAACTATGTTTGTAATAAATGTATCTATAAACTAAGTTATTTCTGAATGTTTTGTTTCTGTAAGATCTTTCAGAGAATCCAGTTTTTGAAGTTCAGTATTTTATATGATTAACAGATTCATGCTGTGTGAGATCAAAGACTATAACTGGTTATCTGGGAGAGACCGTCACCATCAGCTGTTCATATCCAGAGGAGTTTAAATCAAACATCAAGACCTTCTGCAAACAGGATGGTCGATATTTCACTGTAGTGTACCACCCTGCAATCCTTCAGACAGACAGATTCTCCATCTTTGATAATAAAGAATCTAAATATGTCAATGTGAGAATGAGAGATGTGAGAGAAGAAGATGGAGGAGTTTATTACTGTGGAGTGTGGATTGATGGACCGTCAATCAGTTATCACTCGCTCTACACAGAGATTGAGCTACAGGTTTCTGGTGAGATACATTAACTTATGTTCTTGTTTACAGTGTTTATTAGAGCAGAGTTACTGATCAGAGTTCAGTAAACTTCAGTATATATATAACACACTCGCCAGTTCCTCTCAGAGTTGAAAAAACTAGCTCCACTAACATCGTTTTAGTTCCACTTTATGATTTTCATCAATCTTGTTAATCAACTGTGTTAATTATAATAATTTAGCGTTTCTGTGTTTTAATATAATGAAGACTCAACGTACAAGACCTCACCTACAGCCCCGGCAGCAGTTCCATCTGAAGAAGGTCTGTTTGGTATGTGTTACTGCACTGAATATTTTTAAAGTCAGTTTTAGTGAACAGGTAGTTAAAGCTGTGATGTTTACATTACAGGTGAAACCTACAGGACCACATCAGCCCGTCCACCTTCAGGTACATGTGATGGAACTCATTCTGGTATGTGTTACTGTCACTTCATTTTTCCTTATCAGTGAGAATCAGTTTACTGTTCTGCTCATTTGTAACTATTAGACGTTCAGTAAACATTTCTAGATCATCATGTTCACCTGATTTCTCACATAAACAACCAACTTCTTCTGATTCTTTGATTCTTTAATCGTGATTAATGTGTGAATAAGTGGTTTAGGATCCAAACCTATGGAGGTTCCTGGTTTGATTCAGAAGGTGTTTGTGGTCATGTGATGTGGTAAAGTTGGTCATGCTCTGGTTTTTCTGTCTCTCATCTCCAGGTTCCTCTGTGATCATCACTGTATGTGTCTGTGTGGTTCTGCTGCTGGTTGGAGGATCAGCACTGATCTTCTACAAACTGAGATGCACCAAGAGAGAAGGTACTACTCACAAACATGCATACGCAGAAAGTTTCAGTGTCTTCACTACGTGTGTGTAGAATAAATGAAATATCTGAAAAACTGTGTATAGACAAAAGTATTGGGACACACTTCTTAACCACTGAGTTCCGTCCTATTACAAACAGGTGTGTATAATCATGTAGTTAGCCCTGCAGTCTGTCTTTATACATGTTAGTCTAAAAGGGTGAGGTTCTAAAGAGCACACTGAACTCCAGAATTACAGCCTTGGTCTGTAATAGAATGCAAAGTCAGTTTGTGAAATTTAATACATCCTAGATTTTCCAGCATCAGCTGTGAGAGTTTTATTGAACAGTGGAATCATGTGTGTCAGAGCAGTTAAAGAGTGGGTGTATAGTGTGTAAAATTCTGCAACACTGATCAGAGCAGAGTTCAAACCTCCTCTGTCTTTAACGTCAGCACTAACACTGTGGAGCTTTATGTCCGAGCAGCTGTACACAAGCATCACATCACCGAGTACAATGCTGAACGTAGGACTAAGTAAAGCTCAGCCACTGGACTCCGGAGCAATGGGCATGTGTTCTCTGGAGTGACCAATCATGCTTTTCTATCTGGCCGTCCGATGGACGAGTCTGAGTATGGAGAACGTTGCCTGTCTGACTGCACCGTGACTATAAAATTTGGTGGAGGAGGGATGATGCTATGGGGGACCCTTAGTTACATTATATGCTTCGAACTTTGTGGGAACAATTTTGGGAAGAACGTTTACTGTTTCATCATGACTGACTGTGTGCCAGTGCACAAAGCAGCTCCATATAGGCTCCATACATGGTTTGGTGAGTTTTAGTGTGGAAGAACCTGACTTCCCCAGCACAGAGTCCTGACTTGAACCTCATCCAGCACCTTTGGGATGAACTGGAATGAAGATTATTTGAGCTAACAGATGCTCCTCTGGATTAACTGGGACAAGTTCCCACAGAGTGATGGGACCAACTCTATATGACTGCCTATGTATTTAGAACAGAATATCATAAAAGCTCCTGTAGCTGTAATGTTCTCACATTAGTTTTTCTCAAATGTCCCTCTAGTGGATGTAGCATTCTGTGAGTGATGGTTTACCTCTTTCTACAGAATCTTCCCCCATCAGGAAAAGACCAGACACAAATAACACAGTAAGTGCATGTGGTTAACAAAGCAAAACACACAAATAACTTTAAATCAGTGATCAGAAACTCTAGTCCTGAAGAATGACCTTCCTGCAGGGCTCATTTACAGCCTGCATCCAATACTCTGTGCATTTATCTGATGCAAAAAATCTTATCTATACATTCCAATATTAATCACTTGACACTTGATTATGAAGATGACCTACCTGGGAACCTGAAAAACATAAGTCCAGAACAGCAGAACCCAAAATCAAACACCAACCAATCAGATTTAGTCTACCAGAATCTTATTCTACACATAACTTTTGGCCACAACAATAAAATAAGAACAAGCCGATCTTTATTTACCACTGAAGGGTATGCACCAACCAGAATATGTCTGAGAGTGACCTTAGTAAATAAACAAGTATAATTAAGACTAACATGCTGTATTAATTCCTATAAAACTGTTCTGTTATAACTATTCTATTATGTTCCTCCATGATTAGTCAATTTGTACTTACTGTGCTGCTGTAATTTCAGGCTGATGGTGATAATCAAGATGATCCAACTGGGAACCTGAACAACATGAGCATGAGTTCAGTCTACCAGAACGTGAAACCCAACACCAACCAATGAGACTCAATCTACGAGAGTCTAAACCCCAAAGACAAGAAAAAAACAGATTCTGTCTGCCAGTCTCTACACTCCAAGTCAGATTTAGTCTAGCCAAGTCTAAGCCCCAACACCAACCAATGAGATTCAGACTACCAGAGTCTAAATTCAAACAACGAACAATCAGATTTAGTCTACCAGAATTTTAAACCCAAAACCAATCAATCAGATTCATTCGACCAGAGCCTAAACCCCCAAAACAACCAGATTCTTTCTGTCGGGACCTAAACTCCAAAACCTACTAATCAGATTCAGACTAACAGAGTAAGCTCAAACACCAACCAATCAGATTCAGCCTACCAGAGTTTTAATCGCAACACCAACTAATCAGATTCAATCTCCCAGAGTCTAAACCCCAAAACCAAACAATCAGATTCAATCTACCAGAGTCTAAACCCCAAAACCAAACAATCAGATTCAGTCTACAAGAGTCTAAACCAATCTACCCGAGAAAGTCAATCTGATTCAAAACTACACTGTAAAAAAACAGCCTTTATTTGGTAACAATCAGTTTTCAAAAATTACTTTGATCACACTTGCTTGTTACTATATGAAATGTTTTTTAGGGTGAACTGTTTAGGGTTCATTTGATTCATACAGAGTGGACGATTGACTGAATTTATTCAGAGTGGGCCCTGATTGGATTTGTTCAGAGTGGGCATTGTGGAATTAGTACATTAGTTCTTTGTTTATACTTTTCCAGTAATCAGTACTAGAAGGAGATAAAATGGATTAGAGCAGGGTTGTCCAATCTTATCCACAAAGGGCCAGTGTGGCTGCAGGTTTTCACCCCAAACAGGCTGGAGCACACCTGATTCTACTTGTTTAATCAGTTCATCTCAGTCTTCCAACTGCTGATCAGCTGTATTCCTGCTTTGTTGGAATGAAAACCTGCAGCCACACCGGCCCTTTGTGGATCGGATTGGGCACCCCTGGATTAGAGGCTGGTCTTAAAAAGGGGGCAAGTTGTGTCTGATTGTCTGTTAATGAGCAAGACATTTAACAAGTATGCTGAGTTAAAGTACATTGTTAATTTGTTATTGATGTGTATTTAACTACAATTTACCACAACAACAATAATAATGATAGTGATAATAATAATAATAATATTAATATTAATATTAATCATAAATCACTAGAATATGCATTGGAAACAAGCTCTTTTATTTATGAGGTCTATCCTGGACATATCTCTTTTTCTACATCTTTATTATGATTGTTTGTAAGTTGTAACTGTAAACATATGTATGTGCTGTATTTGTTGATCAAAAGGAAAATCTTTAACAGTTTGGAAAAATATAAAAGTTATATAAACAAAACTTATTGTAAATAATATCTGAATAAAAGTAATATAAATAATACATAATAATCTTTAATAGTTTTTACCTTTACAGTTGACATTTTTTTATAATATGATACAATGTAATCATTTCTTGATATTAATGGTTTATGTTAGTATTGTTATAATGTTTCATGAATTATATACTTTTTTATATTATGTATAAAAATAAATAATAAAGTTATTTTCTATTTATTTCATTTCATTGTGTCTTAGTTTGGGAATTAAATCAGCCATGATACAAAATGTGTGGCAGCTTAACGTGAACTTTATTTACAGGCTGGTAAAACTGGAAGTAAGGATCTCTTATGTTCAGGCTATGATAGATACTCATAAAGATAAACCTGCTGGGGCTGATTCTGAGAGGATACACTAATTTTAGGTCTCATTTCTGATGATGGTCAGTTTAGGAGCTGAAGTCCAGCAGGGGCTAAAATACTGGAGAGCAATTTTTTAGATAATAATAAAGCTAATAAAATATCATTGTCTTATGTGATACTCGCTTTAGAGCATAGACAGTCACAAACGTAAAAAGAGAGAACTACACACGACAGAGGAGAGTAGAATTTAACTCTTACATATGAACTACGCTCGCTCGGGCCATAATTATGAGTTTATGCTACTAAAATTGCTCAGTTAGAGTTTATTGTTGGTGACCACCACCAGTAGCTTGCAGGTAAGAGTCATCTAAACTCGTTCACAGTATTTAGTCTAATATGTATTCAGAGTGATCAGGTATTTCCTCCCATTGCTCAAAGCCAGAGGTCTCCCAGCTCTGGCTGGTGTCTCCCCCTGGGGACAGTCTCTACCCTGAACAGGGGCTGAGACACATATCATCTGGCTCTGAGCGCACTGTAAATGGTGTTGTATGTCTATTGTGTGATGTATTATATGAATTTTTGTGGTTTTGTGAAAATATTTGTTGCGTTCTCAAAACCCTACGCCCAGCAGCGGTCAAATGACCATTAGGCATATAAAGTCACGCTCTGCAAGGGTCAGGTGATCATTTGGCTCCAAAACCTTGGCAGGGGTGCCGGAGATCACGCGAGCACCGAATGCTGAGCACATGTTCAAAACGTGATTCAGATAAATCTCGGTCACGGATTGTACAGACTTTTAGGGAAATTAAATGATGAGAAATCATGACTGATTAAAGGAGAATAAGCTGATATGCATTTGTAGCTCTCCCACTGGCGAGAAACTCTGCAGAGAAATTTAGTTCGTGATTTATTCAGTGTTTAAAAATATTTGACAAAACACAAGCAGAAATCAAGAGATGCCCCTAGACCCCGAGGGGTAAAACACTGACCTCATTGTAACAATGATCGGCTACCAAGGCTTGCCCCACAGAACCAAAGATGGGATATAATTTATGAGGCCTGAAGAGCACAACTGAGGGCAATATCAACTCTGCTGACGTCTTATAATGTGTTAATATGTCAGCACAAAACTGAGCTGATGCTAGCCTGTGTGTTTTACGTGGTAAGTGATGCTCCTGGGAGGAGCTGTGAGATTGAGCAACTCTGATTCTTATCAGATTAGCGGGAACCAACAAACCCAGAGAGAAGACGAAGACACGGACACACCAAGAGAACTATACCTTACAGAGAAGAGTAGGACACAACTCTGAGGACAAACACACTTAAAAAATTGTTTTTGTGGACATCAGTGAAGCTGAAGTTAAGTTCAAGATGAAGATCCTCCTCATCTTCACCCTCTGGCTGATCTCAGGTCAGTTATTCTACTAAAGACTAAACACTGAGTTCCTGTTTAACATGTTTATAAAGTGCTGACTCTTCCTGCTGCTGTTAGTTTGATACTGAACTGTATGAGATCAGAAAGACCAGTGAGATATTTCAATCTGATTGGCAGGTCCAGTGAGCTGCTCTGATGTGATTGGCTACTTAGGAGGGAGTGTCATCATCAGATACAACAAATACAAACTGTATGAAATGAAGAATAAATATTTTTGTAAAGAAACTCCAAGACAGTGTGTGGGTGCAGGAATTCGGGATACATGGGTTGATGAAGAGAGAGTATCTCTGAATAACTCCAGTAAATATCTTACAGTGTTCTACAGAAAGCTGAGTTTACAGGATGCTGGAGTATATCAGTGTGGAGAATTTGGATTGTGGAGTCATGACCTGAACCTGAGAGTGAAAACAGGTAAATACTCTATAAACAATGTTTGTGATAAACGTATCTATAAACTAATATCTAATATCTAAGTTATTTCTGAATGTTTTGTTTCTGTAAGATCTTTCGGAGAATCCAGTTTTTAAAGTTCAGTATTTTATATGATTAACAGATTCATGCTGTCTGAGATCAAAGACTGTAACTGGTTATCTTGGAGAGACTCTCACCATCAACTGTTCATATCCAGATGAGTTTCAATCAAACATCAAGATCTTCTACAAACAGGACAGTCTAAACTTTACTGTTATGATCGATTTAGGAGACAATCAGACAGACAGATTTCTCATCTCTGATGACAGAAGATCTAAAGTTGTCAGTGTGAGAATCAGTGATGTGAGAGAAGAAGATGGAGGAGTTTATTACTGTGGAGTGGGTGTTGGAGGCAAGCCTTTCAGTTATGACTCCCTCTACACAGAGATTCAGCTACAGGTTTCTGGTGAGATACATTAACTTCTGTTCTTGTTTACAGTGTTTATTAGTGCAGAGTTACTGATAAGAGTTAATTAAACTCAAAATTCTGTTTACTATTCTAACCAATATTACCTAACCCCCTGTATCTTACTTATCGCTACATTTAACAACAGTATACCCAGTAAGTGGAGTTAGACACAGATTTTAGAAATGTAAACATTTATTATGAAAATGTTTAAATGTTTGAGCTGCTTTAAATGTTTTTAAATAACAAAGGAAAAAAATCAAATACAGCATGAAATTAAACCTTTTCATGATGAACTATGAAAATAAATGGTAGATTAGAAATGAGGACTCTTAAAATCTTAAACATTTAAACACATCCTTCTTATCTCTCAATTACATGAAACCCCAAAGAAATAAAGAAATTAAAGTTGTAACTTAATAAGACTCACTTAAGGAGCACCTCCACCAACTGAAGCGCCCAATGGAGGAGCTCATCCATTCCATCCAGCTGCCCGTGGCTCCAGCAGCCATGCCGCCCAGCCTCGCCACCTCTCACTCTGTGAATCAGGTAGCGCCCAAGGTTTTCCCACTGGCAATCCTGGAGAAATACGATGGGGCTCCAGACCTATGCCACGGGTTTCTAATGCAGTGCTTTTTGTACTTTAGTCGGGTGCCAACAGTATTTCCCACAGAAAGCTCCAAAGCTGGCATTGAAGACCGCAGTGGCCTTAACGACACATTGAAGTTGGAGATGGCGTTCTGAGATGATGGGCCGACGCTGGAGGGGCTCATCAAATGATCCCGAAAACAGGTTGTAATTCCAACAATTGCTCATGAACTCCCCGCAGGTCCGCCCACAAACACGGAAAACATAGAAAAACCAAGGTGCTTCCGGGAAGGTCTATGTATGTACTTTAGGGAAAAGGAGCATTTCTGGGAGAATTGCAGCTCACTGAAGTTCTAAGTTGCGGGTGAGTACCACCAATGCAACGCGTAAGATGTCCGTCCACCCCAGTCAAAATGTCCTGGAATAATGACTCGTGTTCTGTTTTGGCCCTGATCGATTCTGGAGCCACTGGGAATTTTACAGATAAGACATTTGCCACAGAGCTGCTCATACCCTTCCGTACCTGCAGAATACTCCTTTATATTAAGGGCATTGAGGGCAAACCCCTAGGCACAGGTACCCTAACTTATGTCAACTTTCCCCTACAGCTCACAGTCGGGTTGTCGCACACAGAAACCTTTCCTTGTTATAGAAGCCCTAGAAAACCCAGTTGTAATAACCCCAATTTCTGCTGGGTGGCTGGGTGGCTTTTTTTCACTCCCACTGCATGTCACTTCCCTGTCGATTTTGTTGAGAACCCCACCACTGCCCCTGTCCCGGTCGAGTACTCCGATTTAATAAAGCAGGGCCGAACAGCTACCCCCTTACTGACACTAGAACTGTGCCATCAAGCTGCTTCCAGGAACCAAACCCTCAAAAACGAGTGTCTCCCTTCTAAATTCCCAAGTCTGCAGCCATGGAGGAATATATCCAGGAAGCCCTCAAGCAGGGCTATATCTACCCATTCTCTTCTCTTGCCGCCACAGAGTTTTTCTTTGTGGAGAAGAATTATGGTGGTCTGCAGCCCTGTATCAACTATCGGGGGTTGAACACCATCACCGTTAAGTACTCCTACCCACTTCCCCTAGTTCCATCTGCCCTTGAACAACTCCGCCATTAAGCTCGACCTTCATAGTGCCTACAACCTGGTCTGGCTCCATGAAGGTGACAGGTGGATGACTTCATTCGTCCCGATCTAGAGGGCACTTAATGAGTACACTGTGACATTACACTGTCTGATAAACGCCCTGTCCATGTTCAAATCCCTCATAAATTAGGTATTGCGGGATATGCTCGATCGATGGGTCATAGTTTATATCAACAACATCCTCGTTTACTCCAGGAACAGGAGGGAACATGTGACTCAAGTCAGGTACGTCCTGGAATGACTGAGGGAACACCGGCTCTTCCATTAACAGGAGAAATGTGAGTTCCACAAGTCCAAGATTACCTTCCTGGGATATATCAACATGGAATGTTACGGTTACGGAAGTTACGGAATGGCCTCTTCCCCACACCATCAAGAGGCTGCAGAAATGGGAGATTGAGGACCAGATCCGTCAGGCCCAGGATATGGATCCTCCTCCTCCAGGCTGTCCACTAGACTAACTGTATGTCCCTCAGCCAACCTTTTCAACAGGGTACACTCACTTCCTGGCTCTGGACACCCGGGAATCTAATGTACACTGCAATGGGTGCAAAACAAGTGTTGATGGCATTCCATGAAAAAATCTGTCAAGACCTTTATGTGCCTGTGCTGTGTGTACCCAGAGCAGGATTCCTCGCCAGTAGTCTCATCTGTCCATGGATTTTGTCACCAACCTTCCTGTCTCACAAGGTCACACTACAATCATGGTGGTTGTTGACTGTTTTTCTAAGGGCTGTCACCTCATACCTCATCCAGTTCACCTCCCGGGTTTGGTGCGCCTTTTGTAGCCTGATAAATATCATGGTGAGCCTCTCCTCTGGCTACCAACCCCAATCAAATGCCAAGCCAATAGCCACCATGGAGATGCCACCACGTCCAAGGTAGGACATAGGGTCTGGCTCTCAACCAGGGACCTCAAGCTCAAATTTCCATGCAAAAAGCCCAATCAACCCCATTGCTCACCATCTCCATCTGCCCCTCACTATTGCATCGCCCCCACTTTTCACGTGTTCCTATTGAAACCAGTTATGCCCAGCACTGCCCAGTCCCACACTCCAGACACAACCCCGCCGCCACTGGACATTAAAGGGTCACCCGCCTACCTAGTCCAGACCCTTCTCGACTCGAAGCGTCAGGGTGGCACCATCAAGTACCTGATGGATTAGGAGGGTTACGGTCCAGAAGAGCAATGCTGGGTATGGGACGAAGACATCTTAGACCCCTCGCTTATCTTTGAATTCTACCATGCCCACCCTGACCACGCTGCTCCACGACCTCACGGCTGACCCACATGGTGGGGTTTCCTTCGGTGGGGGGTATTGTAAGCAATCCTGCTTCTTACCAATTTAGGTCTCAGATCCAGGAGTACTGATCAGCCTAGAACACACCGCACCTGTCCATCATCACACACACGTTTCCTATCACCAGCTCACTTCATAAGCCCCTCACTCTGTCACTTCTGTGCAATGTATTGCCAGTCACTCCACGTCTGCATACTGAGCGTCTCTACCAAGCCAAGCCAAGTCACTACCTTGTTAACATAGCCCTGCCTGTCTACGTTAACAAGGTAGTGTTACGTAACTTATTAAATACATTAATAAGGTCTCAGCTCTGTTTCTGAGTCCCCTTTATTACTCTTGTCTCTGTCCCTCACCTGCTCCATATTTATGCCCCCTCCCGTTTACCAAGTGTCTCTTGTTTTGTGTTTCCACTGCACCCTTCTTAATCTCCTCCCCCTGTAACTTCGGGTGAACTATTGGTAGTCCACCCACGTCTGCATGCGCAGTGTCTCAAGCAAGCCAAGCCACGCCCATGTTAACCAAACCAGGGACTGGAACAGATGTGCATATGAAGGTTCCTGGTTTGATTGAGAAGGTGTCTGTGGGCATGTGATGTGGTAAAGTTGGTCATTCTCTGTTTTTTCTGTCTCTCATCTCCAGGTTCCTCTGTGATCATCACTGTATGTGTCTGTGTGGTTCTGCTGCTGGTTGGAGGATCAGCACTGATCTTCTACAAACTGAGATGCACCAAGAGACAAGGTACTACTCACGAACATACAGTGGCAAGAAAAAGTATGTGAACCCTTTGAAATTACCTGGTTTTCTGCATTAATTGGTCTGATCTACATCTGACAAGTATAGACAAACTCAATGTGCTTAACCTAACACCACACAAACAATTATAATATTTCATGTCTGTATTGGACACATCCATTAAACATTCACAGTGCTGGTGGAAAAAGTAAGTGAACCATTGGATTTAGTAATTGGTTGAACCTCCTTCAGCAGCAATAACCTCCAACAAGCATTTCTGGTAACTGCTGATAAGACCTGCGTTTAGCAGGAATTTTGGATTATGCTTCCTTACAGAACTGCTTCAGCTCAGCCATAATCTTAGGATGTCTGGTGTGAACAGCTCTCTTAAGGTTCCACAGCATCTGTATTGGAATCAGGTCTGGACTCTGACTGGGTCACTCCAATTTTTGGATTTTCCTTTTTGAAGCCATTCTGTAGTAGATTTACTTTGATGTTTAGGGTCATTGTCCTGCTGCATCATCCAACTTCTATGGAGCTACAACTGGCAGACAGCCATCCTACCATTATTCTGTAGGATACCTTGATAAACTTACTAATTAATTTTCCCTGGATGATCAGAATATGAATTGTTTGTTTCGCCTAGTATATCACACATACAAGGAATGTTACAAGTATGACATGTAACAAGAACAATATTACACTGAGAGAAAGGCACAATAAGATATTAATGGATATTAATAGAATTAATAGAATAAAAAATAAGAACAATAAGAGTAATGAAGAGTCAGGAAAGGTGCTAATTAGCATGTTAGCATGTCTGGTTGTGCTGGTCTTGATAGTCCTGAGTCTTCTGTCAGAGGGAAGTGTCTGGAAGATGTAATGTCCAGGATGTGGGGTGTCAGCTGTAATTTTGCCAGCACATTTCTTCACCCTGCTGGTGTACATGTCCTGAAGCACTGGCAGATTGCATCCAATGATCTGCTCCACTGTCCTGATTTTGCACTGCAGTTTGCTTCATTCTTGTGAGGTGGAGGAACCAAACCAGATGGTTATGGATGATGTGAGGATGGACTGGATGATTGTCGTGTAGAACTGGATACGAAGACCATGTTTCTCTCCCACTTCAGGATGTAGTGGTGCCCAGAAACTTGCATGACTCCACAGTGGAAACCACATAGTCATTGATGCCATCTCTACTGCCTTTTGTGTGCTGAGCAACAGGTGATTGCTGCTGCACCAGGAGTCCAGCTGCTCCACTTCCTTTCGGTAGCCAAACTCATCACCGATGGCTATGAGGCCCACCACAGTGGTGTCGTCTGCAAATTTCAGGATCTTCACGGCTGGTTCCTTGGAGAGACAGTCATTTGTCGACTGAAGAGGAGTGGTAGAGCACACACCAGTACTCCAGTACTGATGGTCCGGAGGTCTTATGTGTGTTTGCCTAGCCTCACCTGCTGTCTCCTATTGGTCAGAAAATTCACAATCCATTGACACATGGATTCTGGGACTGATGGCTGGGACAATTTTACATGCGGAAGCTGCAGGACTACAGTGTTAAATGCTGAGCTAAAGTCCACAAACAGAACTCTAGCATAAGTCCTAGGACTGTAGAGATGCTGTAGCATGAAGTGCAGGGCCAGGTTGATTGTGTCTTTGACAGACCTGTTAGCTCTGTATGCAAACTGCAGGGGGTCCAGCAGCGGGTCTGTAATGGCCTTCAGATCGGCTAGGACCAGGCATTTAAAGACCATCATGACTACAGAGTTGAGGGCCACTGGCCTGTAGTCATTTAGTCCAGTGAAGGTGGATTTTTGGGGACTGGAACGATGATGGATATTTTGAAGCCGGTAGGGATGGAGCAGAGTTCCAGTGACTTGTTAAAAATGTAAGTAAAAATTGGTGCTATTTGGTCAGGTCCTAGGGCTTTTCGCATCTTCTGTGTGCTGAAAAGCCTGCTAACTTCCAGCATTCTGATGGAGACCAAGCGGTCCAAGCCCCCAAGCAGCGAAGCAGCCCCATATCATGATGCTCCCACCACCATACTTTAATGTTGGGATGATGTTTTCATATTGGTATGCAGTGCCCTTTTTACGCCATACGTAGTGCTGTGTGTTCTGCCTGAACAATTTAACCTTGGTTTCATCAGTCCACCAAACATTTTCCCAGTAGCTCTGCGGAGTGTCAATGTACTCTTTGGCAAACTTCAGGCGTGCAGTGATGTTTTTTTTTTTTTGGAAAGCAGCGGCTTCCTCCGTGGTGTCCTACCATGGACACCATGCCTGTTCAACGATTTGCCTATGGTAGACTGATGAACAGAGATGTTAGCCAGTTCCAATGATTCCCCCAAGCCTTTAGCTGTTACTCTAGGGTTCTTTTTCACCTCTCTGAGCGTTCTGCGTTGTGCCTTTGAAGTGAACTTGGCGGGGCACCCACTTCTAGGGAGAGTAGCCACAGTACTAAATGGTCTCCATTTCTAGACAGTTTGTCTAACTGTGAACGGGTTAATACCTAAAGTCTTGGAGATTACTCTGTAACCCTTTCCAGTTTTATGCAAATCAACTATTCTTGAATGTAGGTCTTGGGCGATCTCTTTTGCAGAATGGTTCATATCAGAACTCAAAAAGTGTCTTTTATAAGTCAAAGTAGCTCTACACCACGATCCAATCTCATTTCTCTGATTGGACTCCAGGTTTGCTAACTAATGACTCTAATTAGCTTTTGTTTAAGTCATTAGCATAAGGGTACACTTACTTTTTCCACCAGCTCTGTGAATGTTTAATGGCTGTTTTGTCCAATACAGACAATAAACATTATAATTGTTTGTGTGGTATTAGGTTAAGCACATTGTGTTTGCCTACACTTTGGGCTTAGATGTAGATCAGATCACGTTTTATGACCAATTAATGCAGAAAACCTGGTAATTTCAAAGGGTTCACACACTTCTTTATCACTGAATTAAGTTTTCATTCAGTTTCATTCAGTCCCATTACATACAGGTGTTCATAATAAAGCAACTAACCATGCAGTCTGTCTTTATACATATTAACAAGTCAGTTAACAAGTATGTGAAAATTCGTACATCCTAGATTTTCTACCATCAGCTTTGAGAGTTTTATTGAACAGTAACTCACAGTAACTCAGTCCCGAAGTGTCACAGCAGGTAAAGTTACAGGACAAAGGGAGGACCAACTCTATATGAATGGCATAAAAGCTTCAGTAGTTGTAATGTGTAGGCGTCATAACACTTTTGTCCATGTAGAGTAGGAGCTCTAATAGTTTCTCACATTAGTTTTTCTCAAATGCTCTCTCTAGTGGATGGTTTGTGATGGTTGCCCTCTTTCTACAGAATCTTCCCCCATCAGAAAACGATCAGACACAAATAACACAGTAAGTGCATGTGGTTAATACACAAATAACTTTAAATCGGTGATCAGAAACTCTAGTCCTGAAGACAGAACTTCCTGCAGGGCTCCTTTACAACCTGCATCCAATACTCCAATACCTGGGAACCAGAACAATATGAACATTCGGCAAGAACATGAAACCCAATACCAATCAGATTCAGTTTACCAGAGTCTAATCCCAACACCAACCAATCAGTTTTGCTCTACCAGCATCTTATTCTTTACCATTTAACTTGTAGCCTCAACAATAAAACAAGAACAAATACAAATATTTAGCTTTTATATGTTGTACTCTCTCCTTTAGCTGCAGGTTTGTAGTTTGTAAAGCCTATGTGGGCCTCTAGGTCACTAATACCTTTATTTAACACTGAAAGCTATGCACCAACTGATGTAGGTCTGAGAGTGATCTTAGGACATCAGTAGCAGTAAGAAATACTTAAACTAATATTTAGTAAATTCAAATAAATATCATAAACTATGACTGTTTATTATTTTGTGCATCAAATTAATGAGCTGCAGATCCTTTAACCAAACACAAGCTCATGCTCTACTCTTTTTTATGTCCCAAAAGCAGGACATGTCCATAAAAACAGTGTGTACAGAATGTATGGTCACCCTAATTAAACCTTACATGTTTGACGATATGGAGATTTATAAATAACTCAAATGGTGTGATCTATATATCAGAACAAAATAAACAAGAGAGTTCAAGATGTATTAATTATAAACTGTTGTGCAATATGTGTTCTATTATGTTCTTATATGATTAGTCAGTTTTATGTGCCCTTTAAATTTCAGGTTGTGGGTGATAATGAAGATGATCCATCTGGAAACCTGAACAACATGAGCGTGAGTTCAGTCCACCAGAACGCGAAACTCAACACCAACCAATCAGATTCAGTCCATCAGAGTCTAAATCCCAAAACCAACCAGTCAGATTCTTTCTATCAGAGTCTAAACCCCAACACCAACCAATCAGACTCAATCTACCAGTGCCTAAACTCCAAAACCAACCAAGCAGATTCAGACTACCAGAGTCTAAACTTTAAAACCAACCAATCAGACTCAATCTACCAGTGCCCAAACTCCAAAACCAACCAAGCAGATTCAGACTACCAGAGTCTAAACTTTAAAACCAACCAATCAGACTCAATCTACCAGTGCCCAAACTCCAAAACCAACCAATCAGATTCAGACTACCAGAGTCTAAACTTTAAAACCAACCAATCAGACTCAATCTACCAGTGCCCAAACTCCAAAACCAACCAATCAGATTCAGACAACCAGACTTTAAACCCCAACACCATCCAATTTGATTCAGACTCCCAGACTCTAAACTCCAAAACCAACCAAGCAGATTCAGACTACCAGAGTCTAAACTTTAAAACCAACCAATCAGACTCAATCTACCAGTGCCCAAACTCCAAAACCAACCAATCAGATTCAGACTACCAGACTTTAAACCCCAACACCATCCAATGTGATTCAGACTGCCAGACTCTAAACTTCAAAACCAACCAATCAGATTCAGTCTACCAGACTCTAAACTCCGAAACCAACCAATCAGATTCAATCTACCAGTGCCTAAATTCCAAAACCAACCAATCAAATTCAGACTACCAGACTTTAAACCCCAACACCATCCAATGTGATTCAGATTCCCAGAGTCTAAACTCCAAAACCCACCAATCAGATTATGTCTAACAGAGCTTACACTCTAGTATAACCCAATCAGAATCAGAGAAACTAAGTCTAAACCCCGACACCAACTAATCAGCTTCAGTCTACCAGAGTATATTCCAGCGAGGTCTGTAATAGAATCTCATTGTTACAAGTCAGTTTGTCGTATTTTGTACATCCTATATTTTTAATCTTCAGCTTTGAGAGTTTTATTGAACAATAACTCACAGTAACTCAATCCTGAAGTGTCAGAGCAGGTAAAGTTACAGAGCGGGGACTCTGAGTGCTAAGCATTGTGTGTTAAAGTCTTCAACACTCTGCTGATCAATAACTTCAAAGTTCAAACCTCCTCTAGCTATGTCGTCAGCACTAAAACTGTGGAGCTTAACACACAAGCCTAACATTACTGAACACAACTCCAAGCATCAGATGGAGTAAAGCTTTGCCGCTGGACTCCCGAGCAGTGGACACATGTCCTGTGGATTGACCAATCACGAGCAGCTGCTCGTAAACTCCAACACCAACCAATCCGATTCAGTCTACCAGAGTCTAAAGTCCAACACCAACCAATCAGGTTCAGTCTACCAGAGTCTAAACTCCAACACCAACCAATCCGATTCAGTCTACCAGAGTCTAAACTCCAGCACCAACCTATCAGGTCAGTCTACCAGAGTCTAAACTCCAACACCAACCAATCAGATTCAGTCTACCAGAGTCTAAACCCCAACACCAAAGAATCAGTTTCATTCTAACAGAGTCTAAACCCCAAAGTAAATCAGTCAGCAAGTCAATTAGATTCAGAACTACACTGTAAACATGGTTTGTCAGTTCAGCCTTCGTGTGGTAACAAGCAGTTGAACTAGTTTTATTAACCTAAAAATATTACTATGATTTAAAAAAAATCATTTAGGATAATTATTTAGCTATAATTAAACAATCTCAACTGCTTATTACCACATGAATTATTTTTAAGGTGAACTGACAAACCAAGAAAAATTATGTTTCTAAACTTTTCAAATTTTTAATTCAGAGGAAGAATTAGTTGGATTCAAGACTGGGCATTAATCGATTTCATAAAGAGCGTGCATTGGTTGGATTTAATTTGAGCAGGCATTGGTTGGATTCATACACATTGGGCATTGGTTGGATTTATTCAGAGTGACCAATTTATTGGATTCCTAGAAAGTGGGCATTGGTTGAGTTTTTTTCGACTGGGCATTAACTGGATTTGGGGGATTTCTTTCAAAGCAGGTGTTGATCAGAATCATTCAAAGAAGGAAGTTTCTTGTATTCATTCAGATTGTGTGTGGAATGTCAAGAAACTTTCCATCCATGTCACGTTTGCATTTGTAAATAGAAGAGAAGGTATTTTATTATGGTTTGAATTTAAGATTTTTGCAGTATCATTTTGTTTTGTGGGTAGAAAGTTCTTTGTTTATACTTTTCTGGTAATCAGTACTAGAAGGAGATAAAAGTAGATTCGAGGCTGGTCTTAAAGAGGGCTCAGTTTTGTGGGGGTTTGACCTTCACTCAGTCCTGCATTCTTTTGAACTTAAGACTTGTCTTGACCAGTCATGGTCCTGGACATGTCCTAGCTGTTGCTTTAGTGTTTACAACATTTAACCTCCCGTTAATAAATAACTACATCTGGTTTGTCCTGGGAGTATAATCTTTCGGCACTAATGATCAGATTCAGTTGATCACACACTTTAATTCATATTTTAACAAGGACTGATACAGTAATACACACAGAAAATGTTTTATTATTTTATAATTATTATTAAAATAAGAATTATAATTATTGCTGGTTACCGAGTAAGACATTTAGTAACTATGCTGAATTAAGCTACATCATTACTTTGTTATAAAACAAGCTCTTTTATTCATGAGGCCTGTCATGGATATATCTAATTTTCTATATCTTTATTATGATGGTTATATTTGTAAGTTGTAACTGTAAACAGATGTATGTGGTATCTTTTCATTAATAAAAAAATCTTATAAAACAGTTTGGAAAAAATTAAAACAAATGTTATTATAATGATGTCTGAATGAAAATAATGTAAATAATTCTTGAATACATATCTTTAACAGTTTTTACATTTACAGTTTACATTTTTTAATTATGTGATACAATTTAATCTTTTCTTGATATTAATGGTTTATTGTGTTAGTGTTGTTATAATGTTTCATGAATTGTATACTATGCTTAAAAAAAAACAATAAAGTTATTTTTTATTTATTTTATTCCAGTGTGTCTTAGTTTGGGAATCAAATCAGCCATAATACAACATGTGTGGCAGCTTAACATGATCTTTATTTACAGGCTGGTAAAACTGGAAGTAAGGATCTTTTACGTTCAAGCTATGATAGATATTAATGAAGATAACCCTGCTGGTGCTGATTCTGAGAAGATACAGTGTATGGCGAATCAGAATTACGCAGACGCTAGCAGTTAAGAAAAAAAAGTGAAGCTTTAATGTTAGAATCGTAACCCAAAGTCGTAGTCAAAAAACAGGCAAAGGTCAAATCCAGAGACATGAAAGACAAAAATAAATATAACCAGGCAACCAAAGTCCAAAGGGCAAATACAAAAAACGTAAAAAGATTAAAAAAAAGAATTAAAAAACAGAATATAAATATCAATAGAAATAAACTGCCCAGTCGCTCTAAGAAGAAGCAAAACTTCTACTAAACTAGACTACTAGGCTAAAAAACCCAGGCTTCATACCAAACTGATATTCCTAGAACAGGTGAAACTAGTTAGTACTCAAGTGACCAAGAAAATTGATTGGAGCAAGGTGGAGGATTGAGAATCATGTGATATCCCTGGGGATTCTGGGAAATGAAGTCCCTAGAGACCTCTGAGTCTGAGGCATAAGTGACAGTGATTTTAGGTCTTGTTCCGGGTGATGGCCAGTTTGGGAGGTGATGTCCAGCAGGGGCTAAAATACTGGAGAGCAGTTTTTTTAGATAATAATAAAACCAATGAAATACCACTGTCGTAGGTGATTCTCATATTAAAGCATTAATTTAGTATGCGGTCAGAGATGCTGGTGGGAGGTTCGGTGAGATTAAGCAACTCTGACTCTTACCAGAGAAACAGGAACCAACCAAAGCAGAGAGAAGAGAAGACCGTAACAAACGTAAAAAGAGAGAACTACACACGACAGAGGAGTAGAATTTAACTCTTACATATGAACTACGCTCTCTCGGGCCATAATTATGAGTTTATGCTACTAAAATTGCTCAGTTAGAGTTTATTATTGGTGAACACTAGGGTTGGGCGATATGGCCCTACAATAATATCACAATATTTCATGGTATTTTTGCGATAACGCTACTCTTGGCGATATGACAAAACATTAAATTAAAAAAAATATTTCAAGAATACACTTCTGCAACAAAATGAAAATTAAATTTTATTATTGCATACAATATGATATGGCACACCCCTAACTGAGATATTAAAAAATACAAGATTTTTTTTTATCAGATTGTAACAGAAGTCAATGATCCAGAATGTCACGATACTAAATAAGGCACTTCAAAAATGAATTTGAAAATAAAAAAAGAAAAAGTGTATTTTTCTTTTGCTAAAAACAGTAAAAGCAGTACCTGATGTGATAATTAGGGATGGGTGATATTTCAGGGTATAATATCGTTCACGATATTCAAAAATGTTGGCCATATTATTGTGTACAATACAATATGGCACAGTCCTAGTGAACACCACCAGTAGCTTGCAGGTAAGAGTCATCTGAACTCGTTCACAGTATTTAATAAGTATTCAGGGTGATCAGGTATTTCCTCCCATTGCTCAAAGCCAGAGGTCTCCCAGCTCTGGCTGTCGTCTGCATAATTAAAACACACCATCACAACATTTTCAAAACATGATTGTGATAAAGCTGGGTCACAGGTTGACTATAAAATGGGGGGGACTATAAAATAAGAAATTGTCAACAACAATTAAAACAACAGCTGTACAGCAGACAACATACTGTCAAATAGCTCAGTTCCTAATATGGGACATCTCAAAGTCCTCACGTCAGAGCTGTCGACAGTGTGCAGACTTACATGGTAAGAGACCTCCAGAGTGCTTGGTTTAAATCTGTATATTCAATACAGACTAAATGCAGGTGTCTGAGCCGTACTCGTCTAGAGTTTGTAGCTCTCCTGCTGGCGAGAAACTCTGTAGATTAGAATTACCTTTGTCATTCCTAAGACATTAGGTTCAGTGATTTATTCAGTATTTTAAAAATATTTAATGGAATAAAGACATGCAGAAATCAAGAGATGCCCCTAAATACTGATCCTATTGACACAAAACACAGTGTTATGTTTATGCGACCAAGGTGCGCCCGACAGAACCTATAACCAAAGACGGGATATTTATTATGAGACCCGATGAGCACAACCGAGGGCAAAATGAACCTGGACAACCAGTGAAGTATAGCCCACAGAATCCCCCTAACACCAATCAAAAGAGTGGCAATCAGAACAGAAACCGAAGATCAAAGTGGATTAGAGGCTGGTCTTAAAGAGGGTTCAGTTTTGTGGGGTTTTGACCTTCACTCAATCCTGCATTCTTTTGAACTTAAGACTTGTCTGGACTAATCTTGGTCCTGGACGTGTCCTAGCTGTTGCTTTAGTGTTTACACAGTTTTACATGTGAACATTTAACGTCCCATTAATAAATAACTACATCTGGTTTATCCTGAGAGTATGATATTTCACAATCATACAAACAAGAATCATTTGAATCAATGATTGATAATAGATTCTGTTTATGAGACTTTAGTCCCCCAGAACTAATGATCAGATTCAGTTGATCACATATTTGGAAATAACTATTTTAATTAGCACCGGTTACTGAGTAAGACATTTGACAACTCTTAAAGCCGAGCCCACAGAATCCCCCCTACACCAATCAAAAGAGCGGCAATCAGAACAGAAACCGAAGACGCAGCCTTCTTACCGGAGCAGAGAGCTTGGCATAGAGACTGCCAGAGCATGATCAGTGAAGGCTGAGACGGCTGAGCAGTCAGAGACGAGTTCTGTGGAACGGCACCTGAAAGCAGTCTGAGGGATGGACAGGTAGAGTCATTCTAAAGTCTGGTGTAGATCAGATGTTGGTCAGGAGTAATGACTGAATGAATAACGCAGCGTTAGAGTCTTCCTGGCAGAACTTTCACTAAGGCAGCAGCACAACAGCTGTATGACTGAGCAGATACTATCAGTATCTCAGTTCCTCATATCTTTCATCTCTAAGTCCTCACGTCAGAGCTGTCGACACTGTGCAGACCTAGACCTCATGAGATCCTTAATTTAGAATGTGATGACCACATGTGGTGATGCTGGTTAGTTTGAGGAACTCTGATATTTACCAGAGAAACAGGAACCAACCAAACCCAGAGAGAAGACGAGACGGAGACGGTCACAACTACAAAGAGAGAGAGCTACACTCTACAGAGAAGAGTTTAAAGTAGATTCTTGTGATCATCAGTGAAGCTGAAGTTCAGCTCAGGATGAAGATCCTCCTCGTCTTCACCCTCTGGCTGATCTCAGGTCAGTTATTCTACTAAAGACTAAACACTGAGTTCCTGTTTAGCATGTTTAGAAAGTGCTGACTCTTCCTGCTGCTGCTAGTTTGATACCGAACTGTAGATTTGAGGGAATTTGGTTGAATTGAATGAGATCAGAGAGACGAGTGAGATACTTCAATCTGACTGGCAGGTCCAGTGAGCTGCTCTGATGTGATTGGCTACTCAGGAGGTAGTGTCATAATCAGATACAAACACAAACAGCATGAAAAGAGGAGTAAATACTTTTGTAAAGCGTTCAGAATAAATGGATTCATAAAGAGAGATTATCTCTTTATGACACCAATAAAGATCTTACAGTGATCTACAGAAACCTGAGTTTACAGGATGCTGGAGTATATAGATGTGGAGAAATTGGAGTGTTTAGTCATGACCTGAACCTGTGAGTGAAAACAGGTAAGTAATACTAAAAAGAATACTGTACGTGAGTGAGATATTGTGTGAATTACCACCACATAGATGTGGGAGAATTAGCGTTAGCTGCTAGCTACTATTGTAGGCTGCAACTGTTAGTATCCTGAACTGAGGCGTTAGCCTAAGCACTTCTATTGGTTCAGCGTGGAGTTTTGTGTGAGCTGGATGGGACAGTGGTGAAGGCCGTGTACGAGGGACATTTAGGTTGCCCGATAGCGCCTCGAGAGACCTGTGGACGGCTGCGCGCGCACTCGGGTGACGTTGGTGAGACTGGGACACACAACATCAAAACGAGAACTGTAAACAGACTTTTCCATTAAAAATACGGATCTACTTTATCTACTTTTTGCAACGTTTGTTATTTTGTTCTTTTGAGTTTGCCGGCTTGTGTAGGAGTATTATTATTATTATAATGAGTGACGCGTCATCTCAGTAATAGTATTAAGGTTTTTTTAAGCTGTGGTATAATTTAAAAACACATCCTCTTTTATAACACATTTTCTACCTTTTCCATACTCCTTGTCTGACTCCATTCACTGGGTACATTGTTGCTGCTTATTACACCAAGTTAGAGTTGGGTGGTCAAATTTCCTTGGCCATATAGTGAACTTAACAGGTGAGAACCATACCCACAAGCTCAGGGTAAATAATTATCAACCCCCTCTGCAGCAAAAGAGGGCTACATATGTATAAATGGTGTGATTAAGAGACTCTGTGTTGAAGGACTGTGTCTAATTCTCTCAGAACGAGAGTTAATATATAAAGTAAATAAACACACAGGAATTTGCTGCTGGTTGATTTATTTTGAAGATGTTCTAGGAGTCCTGCATATATAATGATGTATAAATGTATTTAGAAGGTGTTTAAGGCATATAGAACCAGAGCGTATGTAATGTTCTACGCTATAAGATCCGGGTCCGAGCCCCCAGTGAGCAAGCCAAAGGCGACAGTGGCGAGGAAAAACTCCCTCCTAGCATCAGGAAGAAACCTCGAGAGGAACCGAGACTCAAAAGGGGAACCCATCCTCCTCTGATCGACACCGGATATCCAGAACAAACCCAATCAAACTCAGCGTTATCCTCTAAACCCTCCCCAGATTCTGATTGGCCGACAGGGAGCAGCTGGCGTTTAGTCCCTCCCACGTGGTGGAAAGGCTAGTTGGACTGGTCCAAAGTGCGTCACACTAAAGTTGTAAAGGTGAACGTAGCCTGAGGCTGTGCGTCTGCTGCAGCGGACTCTGTTGACCACTGCACAGAGGTCAGAGGCTAGTTCAGTTAGCGGAGCACATTGTGGAAGCCGTCTGTGCCGTGCGTCCCTTTGGGAATAATGAAATCTGGGAATGTGAGTTTAGGCCTTAGAACACCTTATGAATACATTTATACTGAAGTAGTGCAGGATTTAAGGTGGGCCGGTCATGCAGGTAAAGGGGTTGGGCAGGGCTCTGCGTACGGCAGAGAAGATCCTGGACAGTCGCCTGCGGGTGGTCTTAAATAGGGTCCCCGAATCCTGTGATTTCATCAGTGAAACTGTTTCAAAGGACGAGGCAGGCTGAGGATCAACACTCGCCGTGACAGCAGGAGCTACTTTACAGAATTTCTGTAAGAAGAAACATTGAAGAAAGAAAATAATACATTATAATAATGAACTAATATCTTATTATTTAATCAATGAAGTCTTCTAAACACTTTTCACTGTGAATGAAGGTTTATTCTTCATAATCTGTACTAGTGTGTGACTTACTGTTATTGTCGTCACTAATAATCACAGTATTAACTGTAATTATACTCAATAAACATTTTCTCATGCAAATTACTGAATCAGTTATCATCTATATTCACATCTTTTGAGTGTAAAATGGGCAGAATTTGATTGTTATAGGTTCTAGACAGAGACAATATTGTATGAAGTTTAATAGAAGTGTTAATATGAGTTAAGTAATCACTGATACTTCTATCAGCACAGTATTGTCAATTATTAATTAGATAATAGGTTCCATCATCAACATTAATATTTTTTAGTCAAAGCGATCAAATACTTCACTAAAATATCACTACATGTTCCAAACAAGACCTTAAGTTTATAACCTGCTACAATATCATACCCTTAACATTACCTAGAACCTGTAGAAAAATAATTATTGCTAATAATTTTACAATAATACACAGAAAATTGCCTTAGAAAGAGCTTATTGTTAGATTTCTATCAATTATTATTGATTTATTACTATATTATGTAATATCACTACTGCAGTTATGTATTGACGAAGATCATAATGAATAAAAACTAATGCAGTGTGTCTAATTTGGGTTTTACTGAGTGAATATCCAGAATTTAATAAACTTCCAGTATGTTCCTTAAAATAAATCTCTAAAACTAACATACAGTCTTATACTGAAACAGTAACTTATATGATTAGTATATGTACTATCATCCAATTATTAATTAAGAAAAACTTACCTTTGATCTCAGGCGGATGGCGGGAGATCGTTTGCCTACAATGAACTGGAATCCAAGACGTCTGGTCTTCACAGGCTCAGGGTCTAGATTAACAGCAGGGTTGGGGTTTACTGAGCTGGCCTTGTCTGATGTTGTGGGTGAAGCTGTAGCAGGTGAGCCAGACGACTTAACCGACAGCTTCTCCTGGCCTTCAGTACCAGCACTGGTGCCTGGCATCTCTCCATCACTCACATCTACTGAAGGTGGTACAACTCCAGGTGAAGATGTTAAGGTAAGAGTTGTCAAGTCAGTAGATGTCTGTGGTACAGCTGGAGACACTGTGTCTGAATAAGTTTCTAGATCTATAAGAGTCATGGACGTGTCTTTCTCAATGACTCTATCAGCATCCTTCAGGTCCTTCACCCTTCTGAAGACAAAGAAGGGGCTTGAAGAAGTCATCTTCTCAGATGGTTCTTGTTCATCTGGGATGCTGGACACAGAGATGTGTGAGAGAGCATCAAGGCAGCTCAACACCTCACACCTGCTGTCCACAGTTGCCGCTGCTGAATGCTTAGACTCAATGTGTCTGTCAAAACCATCAACAACAGTTTCTGCAATGGAGACGGCAGTTTCCTGTAGATCTTCCATTGTAGGCGTATTGGTAGAAGATACTTCTCGTCTGTATATGCAATGAGAAGCAGACTGTGCAGTCTCCTTTGGCTTAGATGTAGCTCCGAGACTATGATCAGATCCAAATGACATGCAGTAGAAGCATTTCAGACAGCTTTTGACGATGTTCAAAGCTGTAGACTGGACTGATATGTCGGTGGGAGCAGTAGATGGCACTTTAGCAGTTGGGCTGGAATCTAGAAATGCCTGGCTGGATCCGGAGGTACCAGATCTAGGACTGCCATTGCCTGATTGGTTGATGGTATCAGATGCAACCACTGGGTACATAGTGGGCAGGTTACACTGTACAGGTAATTTGTTGACTGACTCGGTGATGTTATTGCACAGAGATTCAAACTGTGCTTTCGTAACCTGTTAATGAAACAAATCAATAATCAATAACGTTTTACAGCATTTAACAAATAAAAACTATAAAAAATCTATTAGTCATTATATGTTCAGTACTTACTGTCATTGGGACATTGCTGTTCAGATTCCTCCATTCACTGTAAAACATTGTGTGTATAATTAATATCTCAAAGGATTTTCTATTTTTTATAACAGTGCAGAAGTTCATAAATGCCCTGTAGTAATTACTATTTTTCATTATAGTGCAAGAAAGATTTGTTATAATCTGAAGAAAACAAGCTTTGTTATTTTCTCATTTGTAAAATATACATACATACATATATATATGCAATGTATTTATCAAATGTATTAATTACAACATATACAAATGAACAAAAATATACCTGTTAAATCTGTATTTATAATGCATTTGTTTGTATCTGCTATTATATATTTTAAATGTTATATAGTGTTTATGAAGCTTAACCTAATATACATGAACTGAATGGATGATACTGACTTGTACTTGCATTAACGATAAAAAAACAAAGTTTATTTAAAATAAACATTATATCAAAACATCAAACTGCTGGAATACAAGTTCATTTAAAGGTTATTTTTAACAGTAATGTATATTAGACAGGTATTCTGGCTTTTCTCCAACAGTTACATACATTAACTTTATATATATTTGTATGTGTAATATTTCACTGTACATTTACAGTTTTACTAGTATTTTAAAGTTTATTTGGTTAAATGTGGTAATTCTGGAGATTTTAGTGTTTGGACTTCAGAATGGACGGCAGTGTATTTGAAGTGTATAAGTATATAAAACTACACGTCCATTTATTTCTTTCTATATGGGTTTAGATCACAGAACAATTATGGTGTGATCTCAAGATAACAGTCCAGAAAATGTGATGATCTCTCTGGTCTCCCATACGACAGAGAATATAACAGAAAGCCAAAGTAGAAACTTACTCATCACCGAGGCAGAAGACCAAATCCAGAATGTCCTGTAAACATCTTAATTTGTTAGGAGACTGGTGGTCCTGCTGGGGCTTCCCAGCAGCGTCTTCCACGTTGAGTTTCCTTCCTTTCTGATTCATGGTTCGTTCAGATATCTAAAAATCAGAATAAATTGCTTATTAGTTTACCAGTCTTACAGTAATAATAATAATAATAATAATAATAATAAGAAGAAGAATTAGTGTCTTTAGTAAATGAAAATGGTGAAATGGGTCTTCAGGTCTCTGAAAAATGTGTATTTGGTTCTATACAGAATATTTTTAAAACCCCCCATAGTATTCGGCTGCTGTTCTGGTGTCCAACTCTAATTAGAAGAACCATATTTGGTGTTGTAACCGTTAGACTTTCTAAACAACCACGAAAAATTACTTTTACTATTACTAATAATAACAATAGTAATAATAACACTAATTAAATATATAATATAATATAATAACTAGAAAAGAAAAGTTCGTGAACAAACTCTAAGTTTGTTGATAATAATGAACATTTAGTTTCTACAGTGCTTGATGGCTGGATGTCCCATGTGGTTGATTTTAAATAAAGTGCTACCATACATTTATTAAGACCTTCAATCAAAGTACCAACTGAAATTCCAGGTCACGTTAAATAACCTGCTCCTTAAATTCATTGACATATCCAATTTACTGCCAACTGTCCCAGTAAACTGACAACTTAAATGCAATGCTACCTTAAAAGCACTGCCACCTGAAACAGTCTGCCGCCTTAAATAAACTTCTACTTAAATTTATTGACACCTTCAACTAACTACCACATGAAATTTCCTGCCACTTTCAATAAGATGCTACCTTAAATGTTTGACACATTTAATTGATTGCAAACTTCAATCCATGCCACCTTAAATGCAATGCTACCTTAAAAGCACTGCCTCCTGAAATTCCCTGCCACCTTAAATATGTTCTACTTTAAATGTATTGACACCTTTAATTAACTGCCACCTTAAAATACATGCCACCTTAAATATATAATAATAATAATAATAATAATAATAATAATAAAACAGAAGAACCCTTAAACAACAGTGTGTATAGAGGGAATTACAATAAATACTACTACTAATAATAACAACAATAACGAAAATAATAATAATTGCACATTAAACATACAATACGCTTTAAACTTGTTCTAGAAAGTTCTCTATCACTCAGGTTCTTTTTACTGTGGGTTCTTTTTTTACTGTGGGTTCTTTTTACTGTGGGTTCTCTTTCTGCACATGTTAAAGGGAACTTAATAAAAGAATGCTGTACTGTATTTACTCAGTGTGTTATATTGATAATAATAATAATAATAGTACTAATAGTAATAATAAAGGAGTACTCTATTTGTTCAGTGTGTTATATTAATAATAGTACTAATAGAGGAGGAGAGGAGGAGAGGGAGAGGAGTGAGGTCACTGCTTACCTGTAGGAGATCGTCTGTGTAATGAGCTGCTGGATCAGCTGTACAGAGAACTTATAGAACTCTCAGACTGACCCATTATGACATCATCACAGAGAGAGACAGTACAGAGTCAGTGTCTCTCGCCCACTCAGTATAAACTAGTGTACTCAGTCTGTATAGCTACACAGTACAACCAGCCCCCAACATCACACCACCTCCTACTTTATTATTATTATTATTATTATCACACCATCTCATACTTTATTATTATTATATTATTGATATTAACATCACCTGATACTTTATTATTAATATCTTTTAATTATATGTAATTTTGTGTGGAACAAGATATTTAAACACCTACATTTTACTCTTATTGATGTATATATTAATTTATTAATGTATTTATGAACTTATGTATTAATATATTTATTTATTCATTAATGTATTTATTCATTTATTGATATGTGTATTTATTCATTAGGTGAAAATACAGTTTTCAGTCATCAGGCCAGCTCTAATTAATAATTATTTAACCTGCACTGAAGAGCTTTTATATGAGGAGCTGTTTGTCCCAAATACTAACCCATAAACGTTCACTAGTTTTCACTAGTGTTGTTCTTAACAAGACCCTTATGTCCACATGGTAAGCAGTTTTTAAGTTTGTATTTAGGTTTTATTAACATATTCTAATGTTGCCATAGAAACCAAAATTGTATATATATTGTACAAGTCTAGACGTGCAGTGTAACTGTCTGCTGTGCATATAACAATAAAACTCTTGAATCTTAAATCTCGAATCTTGAACTTTAATATTAGGAAGAGGTCCCAGCGGAGTTATAGTTATTTCTGTTTTGACTGTGGGGCCAGTGGATGATTGTTCACATGGGCCCCACTTGCAGCCCAAATTGGCCCCATTACTGAGCCACATGGGCAAGAACATACATGGGGGGTCGAAATGGATCGAATACACAGAAGCAACAACATTTTATATCTACTTTATTAATGAAACATTTTAACATCTTGGCTGTAAATGAGTCCTAACATATAATATCAGATACACTGATCAGTGATCCTGATTATTACTGATGTTATAATCTTGTGTGAAAATTGTGTGTCTGTGTTTTTATATCTTGTTTTATCTCTGTGGTTCCTCCTTCAACACCAGTGTGTCTGTCCGCCTGGCTCTGCTGCTTATTGGAGGACTAACACTGATCATTTACATTGTGGAAGGAGCATCAAGCTCCTTCCACTTGATGCTTGCTGCATCAAAGAACCTCCATGATGTTCTAATGAGAGTTCTCCATGAACTTTTCTTAATTAGTTCCTGATTTGGTATTTTACATCCTTATTTTTACATCTTTACATCCGTATTTATTTTAGGTGAGATAACCAGATGAGAGATTGATAATGTGACAGAATGTGCTCAGGTATACCAAAGTTTCTAATGGCATGATTAAAGATGGCCTCTGTTGATTGAGATGGGACAAGCTAGATACATTTCTTTAAAAAACTATGGCAATATGGGATATGCAATGGTTGGGATCGGGCAATGGCATAATTTTAACTGCTGGAAGGTTTGGGGTGGGGGGGGGTGTTCACTTTAGGCACAAGTATAACAAGAGAATACAAAGTTATGCTTGTTAGAATTTAGGGCTTCTCACCAGAAGCGATTAAAAACAAGTTCTGGGTGTCCAGAAGTAGTGGTTGAATGGGCTGGTCCCAAAATTGTTCTGGGGCGTACTTTTTATCTGAAGGGCACCATTCAGGAATTTACAACTGTACTAGACCACTATCATCATCGTCATCATCATCATTCATCTCCCAGCAGTTTGAGGCAGTCTTGGATCTAAATCGCTAACTTGTTCCAATATGGGAGGAGAAACTAGAGTGAATTTTGAATGCTAGACACGTCTAAGATCTAAATTGCCTTGAATTAGTACATGGACAAAAAATATGGTATTGCAAGACTGACTAGGACCTTGAACTGCAAATAAATATGGGGATCACGTTTCTTCAATAATGATAATCTTAATATCGTTGGAGACTTCAGTCTAGAACAAACAAAATGCAATGATTACAGTATGAAGGACACTGGTAGTTAATTTTAAGGACTTTGTGGTGCGAGTGATGAGACAAGTTTCAACAGAATAACTGGATAGACAGCAGAAAAGAATTTTCAGCACTTTCAAATCCACATGCTTTCCTGGGCTTGGTCCCTGAGGTCTATGCAGATGAGCTTCACAGTCTTACGAAGTTTAACCCCCAACACCAACCAATCAGATTCAGTCTACCAGTGTCTAAACCCCAACACCAACCACTCAGATTCAGTCTACCAGAGTCTAAACCCCAACAACAACTAATCAGATTTAGTCTACCAAAGCTTTAACCCAACACCAACCAATCAGATTCAGTCTACCAGAATTTAAACCCAACACCAACCAATCAGATTCAGCATACCAGAATTTAAACCCAACACCAGCCAATCAGATGCAGTCTACCAGAATGTAAACCCAAAACCAACCAATCATTTTCAGTCTACCAGAATTTAAACCCAACACCAACCAATCAGATTCAGTCTACCAGAATTTAAACCCAAAACCAACCAATCACATTCAGTCTACCAGAGCTTAAACCCAACACCAACCAATCAGATGCAGTCTAACAAAATTTAAACCCAACACCAGCCAGATTCAGAGTACCAGCATGGGAATTGTCTTTTGAGTGTTCTTGGTTTTTTAAGAAACATCTTATTAGAAGTTAATAATATATATGTATATATATATACACACACACACACACACACACACACTGGGTAATAAATAAACAAGTAAAGAATATATGTTTATAGGTGATGAGAGAAGATTTAGCTTATGCTCACTCTTCATTATGCAGTGTGGTGATGGATATTCAGGGTTCAGACGCAGGTAGTACCTGGATCAGCCATCTCCCAGTAATCTCATCTATATGTAACGTAATCTATACATATCATGATGTGTCTGTTCTAAATTCTAAACATTTTTCTTTATGTAGTGTTTTCAACTCCAGTCTTGCTTAATGGGTTTAAATTTTATGTACCTGGTTGTGACTGGTGTGTTGGACTGCCCCTAACAGATCTACTGCCTACAAACGTCTATCAATGAATTCAAATAATAGCACTCATTATTATTATTACCATTTGTGGTCACTGAGTAAAGATTCTCATGTAGCATGAAGAGCCTCAGTGTTAAATAACGTGAGTACAGTGACTGTAGCCTGAAATATTTGGGAGCAGCGCCCCCTCAGGTTAAGTACTGATGCAATAATGTGTAAATACATTTTGTATCTTTACACATACATGCCCAAATATTGTGTAAACTGATTTGCATATGGAGGTAACTTGTGTTGTGCTCTTAAGGGGTTAATAAAATAAATATACTAAATCTTATACTATTAGAAATGTTGATTACTAAAAAGATTGCAAACATGTGTTATTCAGAGTGTTCTGCTGTTTGCAAGAATTGCTCAAGCAGTGAACATGACCTGAGTAACCTTAACACTCACTGTGTCACATGATGTACAGGTTGCTACTAGTAACACCAGGCGTTTAGAAAAAGTTTGTACCTCCCAATGTTCCAGTGAATTTCTAAAATATGTTGAAAGTAAGCCAGATTTAAGAGGTTCTAATTTTAAAGTTTTAAAGATTTATTACATACTGGTATAAACCAAGAATAACCAGTTAGGTGGTTCATTAAAGTGTTAATAAATAAGAATAAAATTATTTAAGATCAAAAACAATACTTTTAATGAACACTTGGCTCGAAACATTGCTGCTGTGATCAGAGACCAACATTTTAGGTGAGACTGGATTAAAAGCCCAGAGTTAGAACCACTTTTGACTAAAAATAACAATAATAATGAACTTCAGTTCCAGTGAAAAGAACTCTTAATTCTTCAGCAGACCAAGAGATTCTGGACAATTTCATGCTCTCAACTTTGTGGGGATAGTTTGGGGACAGCCCCTTCCTGTTCCAACATGACTGCCCACCAGTGCACAAAGCAGCTCCATGAAGACATGAAGGAGCGGGTTTGGTGTGGAAGACCTCCACTGGCCTACTCAGAGTACTGACCTCAACCTGATAGAACACCTGTGGGATGAATTAGAGCAGAGACTGCAAGCCAGACCTTCTTGTCCAACATCAGTGTCTGACCTCACTAATGTTCTTCTGGAAGAACGGTCAAACATTCTCATAAACACTCTCCTAAACCGTGTGGAGACCCTTCCCAGAAGAGCTGAAGCTGTTAAAGCGGAAAGGGGCATCATCTTAAACAGTATGGAGTAAGAATGGGATGTTACTCAAGTTCATATGGGTGTGGAGGCAGACAAGCAAATACTTTTGGCAGTGTGTGTCAGAGAAACTTAGACATGACAGGGTGAACAAGACCGAAGGACATAGCATTTGCCTCTTGATTGCTCATTAGTCGTCATTTGTCTCCCTCTAGCGGCCAGAGGTGGCCCTGCAGGGACCTGAGATCTTACACATATGGACATCTAGATGTGTTTTCAAATAATAAATAGCTCCTAATGGCGATTCCTGCATTGAGACCAAAGGTTTGCCTGTGAAGACTGCTTTTGTTGTTAACAATGATAAACCAACTAATGCTTTATCACTTTTAAAGTTGAGCAAAGAGAGAAAACACAGTGCAGCTGTACAAATTGCAGAAACTGTTGTTGATGCCTTGGACACTCTTGCAGAGTCAGGTGTGATTGACAGATACACTGACTCTTCTACTATAATTACATCACTCAATGCCAGTCCTAGATCTGATAGCTCAGCAGGCGGAGCTTGACCAGCCCTCTTCAACTTGTTCAAAAGAGTCCATGGATATCTTAGGGCCGTTTTCAAGATTTCTTTTGAGGACCAGCAAGTTCCTGATTCCCAGCCTCGTAAAGACGTGGACATAGACAAGCTCACTGTGAAGTGCACAAATAGCATTGTCAGTGAGATTGTCCGTCTGTCCCGCTCAGATTCCACCACTGAATGTCCAGCAGATGAAGCTCCCGTGGAAAAATGCGAAGTGTTTCAGGAATTGGAAGAACTTGTAAGGAAATCGTCAGGCAGAGATCTCAGAGAACGTAAAGATACAGCAGTACAGACTGGGACTTCACTTTGTTCTGTTGAGAGCCTTTTCACTGCTCACTTCAGGAACAAAGCAACTCAGACCGTTAGTGAAATACTTCTTAGAACAGTAGATGAACTTTCCACTTCAGGATCCAGCCAGGCAGTTCTAGATTCCAGCCCAACTGCTAAAGAGCCATCTACTGCTCCCACCTACATATCCGTTGAAGTCCAGTCTACAGCTTCAAACATCATCAAAAGCTGTCTGAAAAGCTTCTACTGCATGTCATTCGGATCTGATCATAGTCTCAAAGCTACATCGAAGCCAAAGGAGACAGCACCGTCTGCTTCTCACCGCATATACAGACGAGTGCATAAGAAGGTGTTTGGGTTTCTTCTGGGGCTACAAAGAAACAAGGTCTCAACCCAAGAAGAAGAAAAGCGATCTCCTCACCTGATCCCAAGAGTCCAACTAAACATTGATTCTTGTACAGGTGAGGTTATCAGAAATGTCGTGGAGTTATACAGGAGTGAGCTCCTTCTGTCGAGCCCCCTTGAAGCCGCTCTTTGCTGCTCCACATCCCTTCCCCAACAGTCTTTCTTTAAACTGAAGACTGAGGACTTCCTGACTGAGGCTGCTAAGATTGTTAACAACACTTTGGTTAAGGAAGTATCCTCTACGAATATGCCTACAATGAAAGATCTACAGGAAACTGCCGTCTCCACTGCAGAAACCGTTGTTGATGCTATTGACAGACACATTGAGTCTAAGCATTCAGCAGTGGCAACTGTGAACAGCAGGTGTGAGGTGTTGAGCTGCCTTGATGCTCTCTCACACATCTCTGTGTCCAGCATCCCAGATGAACAAGAACCATCTGAGAAGATGACTTCTTCAAGCCCCTTCTTTGTCTACAGAAGGGTGAAAGACTTTCTCGCCAATTGTTTCATGGATGCTGATAGAGTCATTGAGAAAGACACGTCCATGACTCTGATAGATCTAGAAACTTATTCAGACACAGTGTCTTCAGCTGTACCACAGACGTCTACTGACTTGACAACTCTTACCTTAACATCTTCACCTGGAGTTGTACCACCTTCAGTAGATGTGAGTGATGGAGAGACGCCAGGCACCAGTGCTGGTACTGAAGTCCAGGAGAAGCTGTCTGTTAAGTCGTCTGGCTCACCTGCTACAGCTTCACCCACAACATCAGACAAGGCCAGCCCAGTAAACCCCAACCCTGCTGTGAATCCAGACACTGAGCCTGTGAAGACCAGACGTCTTGGATTCCAGTTCATTGTAGGCAAACGATCTCCCGTCATCCGCCTGAGATCAAAGGTAAGTTTTTATTAATTAATAATTGTATGACAGTACATATACTAATCATATAACTTACTGTGTTCAGTATAAGACTGTATGTTAGTTTTAGAGATTTATTTTAAGGAACATACTGGAAATGTATTAAATTCTGGATATTCACTCAGTAAAACCCAAATTAGACACACTGCACTAGTTTTTATTCATTATGATCTTCGATAGTACATAACTGTAGTAGTGATATTACATAATATAGTAATAAACCAATAATAATTGATTTAAATCTAACAATAAGCTCTTTCTAGGGCAATTATCTGTGTATTATTGTAAAAGTATTAGCAATAATTATTTTTCTACAGGTTCTAGGTAATGTAAAGTGTATGATATTGTAACAGGTTATGAACTTTAGGTCTTGTTTCGAATATGTACTGATATATTAGTGAAGTATTTGATCGTTTTGGCCAAAAAATACTCAAATTGGTAGAATATTGATAATGCAACCTATTATCTAATTAATGATTGATAATACTGTGCTATAGAATTATCAGTGATTAATGTAACATGTAACACTCCTATACGTAATGCAGCAACTATGTTAGCTAATTCAAAGTCTTTGTGTAACAGTATATCACAGTGGCTCTCACTATGGGGAAATGAAACCCAGAGTTTTTTTTTTTGGGGTGTTCAATTTTAGGGGTTGGACCAGTATAGATCTTGCTCTAGGTACGCTAAAGAGGAGGGCTGGAACCGAACTGCAATAAAACACAGGGTCCTGAGTACTGAAGGTGTGGGTGATTGTGTGTGTATATAGTTAGAAAAAAATAAAATAGATCGAATATTAGAGTAAGGGGGTGTACAAAATGAGGAATTAGTTTAAGGCTCTATTAAAATTCAATGAAATAATACTAAATGGGCAAAAAGATTCAAATATCAAACAAAACAAAAGCACACATGAAATACCCAGCTCAGATTTAGCCACAAAAAAATAACCTGTGTTCACTCTCCAAAAAAAATAAAAATAATAATACATAACAGTATTATTAACAGTAACACAAGTCCAACGGATCCCAACAGTTCAGTTTTCTTTTCCTTTTTCCTTTTATAGTCAATGTTCTGTTTCTTAGTCTTTGTTTTCTTTCTTTTGTGTGTTAAAGTGTCTCAATGTGTCAGTTGTGTGTTTTTATCTTCACTACCCGGATACACTAGTGTTTATGTACGTGTGTGTCAAAGGCTTGCTTCTCTTATCTGTGCTCTGTCTCTCTCTCAGCGCTGCGGCTTGTGTGCTCACGCTGCTGACGTCACTCGCACAGCATTCTGGGACATGTAGTCTCGGGGTGGCTCGCCATCTTGGGCTCAGAGTTCGCGCGATTTTCCAGAAATAAAAAAACAACCTGTACGACACAGTACTAACTTCAGAAAAACTGTATGGTAACCACATAAACCCTGACTCGACTCCGACTCAGTAAACAGCAGTATTTTACACTTTTTATCTTTTATTTACACAATTAAAACCAGCCGCTAATGCTAATCGCTGCTAGCCTCTGCCTGCTAGCAACCCAGTTAAACGAACTCCTTAAACAACGTATAACTCACACATTTGATACTCCGATTGTTTTAATAACATTTTAACCATCTTATCAACATTTTAAACACAGTATAACACAAAAATATAAACTTTATTTCTTATTACTTATAATCTCTCTTTATCTGACACTATCAGAACTCACCGGAGTTTCTCCTCACAATAGAGCAGCACAAACGAGAGTTTATCCAACTCACGACTCATATACACAGAAAAACATTGATATCAAGGTATTTATGTCCCTTTTGGAAGGTTTAACACAATTTTAAACTTTTAATTTGCTTTTGAAAATGACCACATGGCGGCATGAGCTCAGAAAACACACTCACTCTGGAAGAGTGCGAGGTACGGAGTGAAAAGGGAGAGAGGGAAATGTGGGAGGAGTCAATGCACAGGCTCTACAGAATGGCTCAGGATGCTTATTTCTACAGGGTTACACTCATATTAACATTTCTATTAAACTTCATACAATATTGTGTCTATCTAGAACCTATAACAATCAAATTCTGCGCATTTTACACTCATAAGATGTGAATATAGATGATAACTGATTCAGTAATTTGCATAAGAAAATGTCTATTGAGTATAATTACAGTTAATACTGTGATTATTAGTGACGACAATAACAGTCACACACTAGTACAGATTATAAAAAATAAACCTTCATTCACAGTGAAAACAGTGTTTAGAAGAGTCTAATTTGGGCTTCATTGATTAAATAATAAGATATAAATTAATTTCTAATATTATTTCATTATTATAATGTATTATTTTCTTTCTTCAATGTTTCTTCTTACAGAAATTCTGTAAAGTAGCTCCTGCTGTCACGGCGAGTGTTGATCCTCAGCCTGCCTCGTCCTTTGAAACAGTTTCACTGATGGAATCACAGGATTCGGGGACCCTATTTAAGACCACCCGCAGGCGACTGTCCAGGATCTTCTCTGCCGTACGCAGAGCCCTGCCCAACCCCTTTACCTGCATGACCGGCCCACCTTAAATCCTGCACTCCTACAGTATAAATGTATTTATAAGGTGTTCTAAGGCCTAAACTCACATTCCCAGATTTCATTATTCCCAAAGGGACGCACGGCACAGACGGCTTCCACAATGTGCTCCGCTAACTGAACTAGCCGCTGACCTCTGTGCAGTGGTCAACAGAGTCCGCTGCAGCAGACGCACAGCCTCAGGCTACGTTCACCTTTACAACTTTAGTGTGACGCACTCTGGACCAGTCCAACTAGCCCTTTCACTACGTGGGAGGGACTAAACGCCAGCTGCTCCCTGTCGGCCAATCAGAATCTGGGGAGGCTTTAGAGGATAAAGCTGAGTTTGATTGGGTTTGTTCTGGATACCAGGTGTCGACCAGAGGAGGATGGGTTCCCCTTTTGAGTCTCGGTTCCTCTCGAGGTTTCTTCCTGATGCTAGGAGGGAGTTTTTCCTCGCCACTGTCGCCTTTGGCTTGCTCACTGGGGGCTCGGACCCGGATCTTATAGCCTAGAACATTACATACGCTCTGGTTCTATACGCCTTAAACACCATCTAAATACATTTATACATCATTATGCAGGACTCCTGGAACATCTTCAAAATAAACCAACCAGCAGCAACTTCCTATGTGTTTATTTATTTACTGTATATATTAACTCTTGTTCTGAGAGAATTAGAGGTGACAAGCTGGTACACAACAAGAATGATCTAGAACATTCCATCTACCTTGATGTATTACCTCATTTGTTGGTGGTAGCTAGTGGTTAATGAGAAGAACTATCAGGTATATTATAAGATTTTACATCTACTGTGAGTTTTTGCTGTTGGTAAATGAGAAGATCTTTCAAAAACATTATAAAATACTACCTTTGCTGTTAGCTTTAGCTGGTGATCCACAAAGAAAAATCTAGAACATTACACTTCACTTAATGCGTTGCTTCACTTGTTAGTGTTGGTAAGTGGTAAACTTTTTAGAACACAAGTGTCACCATTTAAGACCACCTAAAACTGATTTACACTGTTCCAGTACTTACAGTCTGTACTGAAGATAAGCTCACGCTTTGGGCTCCGCCATAGAGAGGCTCTGCCGCTCGTAGAGATGGCTGATGTTGGAGTCTGCGGGTTCTATTGGGTTCCAGGGAGGCCCACGAGACCCCGCTGTGGAAATGCCAATCCTTGGTGAACCTGGGAAAAGACCTTAAAGCACATCAGCCTAAAGACCACGGACAGGTAGGATCTGATCCTCACAGACTCAAATAGCTGAAACCAGAGATACTGAGATCAACGCTGCACCCTGAGACTAGAGTTTGGCTGGTTTATATGGGTGTGCTAATGAGATGCTGCCACTAGCACTAACGAGAGACAGATGGGTGTAATAGGTAGCCATGGAAGTGGGTGTGTGTGTGAGCCATGGCTGGGTGTGTGTGGAGTGTGTCCTGGGCTACCTAGAAAACCGGTGATTGTGACCTTACCATTTGGCGTGTTGCGGAGCTTACAATCTTACTGGATTTAGCAGACGAGCGAATACTTCTCAGTGTCTGAAACAGTTTACAAGAAAGTACTTTTACTTTCAGTGAAAACGAAACGTGGTGTCAGTGCCACTCCTCAACTTTTCAACTCCTCTACGCTTCCAGCAACAAGACCAGCCACTGTTCCTCCTGTGATAATACTGGGTGTTTGACAGTCTTACAGTTCAGACTGGATGTTGTTCAGCTTGATCGGAACCACCAGGACAGAAATTAGTTTAATTTCTTAGAAAGTGTTCTCAGGAAACCCGTGAGGGCTGAGTGTGCTGACAACGATGGCGTCGTCTCACGCGTCGCTGGAAGAAAACCTCAAATGCTCCATCTGTTTAGAAATCTTCAAGGATCCCGTGGTTATCCACTGTAGTCATAGCTTCTGCAAGGCTTGTCTGGACAGGAGCTGGAATCAGAGGGACGTGAAGAAATGTCCACTCTGCCGGAGTAGAACCAAGCATACTCCTCTTAACAACCTGGTCCTAAATCAGGTCTGTGAGTCGTTAATAGAGGAGAAGAGACGCAGAACTTCAGTAGAACCGCAAGTTGTGGTATGTTTGGCTCATGCTGAGAAGCAGCAGCTCTTCTGTGTGGACGACCAGAAGCTGGTGTGTATGCAGTGTGAGGCTCACGACCATAAAGATCACAACTTCTGCTCCATCAGCAAAGCTGCGAGTGATTATAAAGTAAGTACTATACATATTATTTTTTAGGTATCTTTATTAGTTTATTGGTTTAAATCTTTGTTTACTTTTGTACATGTATGCTCATATACACTGTTCACTCGATTTGTTTAAACCCCGGATGTGTGAAGTCCTCATAATAGTGGTTAGTCTTTTTTAGTTCCTTTACTTACTTCCTCTCTGGTACATTGTTGTTGTAGCTGTTGTCACTCCTGATGGATTAGTTGTAGTTTCTGTTTCTTACCTTCTATTGGCACATGTATATAAATATAAATATATATATATATATATACTTTTTTCACAATGAGATATCATCTTACAATGATATATTGTTTTCTTACTGGTGAACATTCACTTATTAACCAGATAAAGACTATTAAACTATCAGCTTAGGCGCCTCAGACATTTACACAGTAGTGCATATATAAACATGTGTAATACACACTACCAGTCAAAGTTTTCAGTTCACTACCAGTCAAACGTTTTAGATACACTACCAGACAAATGTTTTAGATACACTACCGGTCAAACGTTTTAGTACACTACCAGAAAAACGTTTTAGATACACTACCAGACAAACATTTTAGATCACTACCAGTCAAATGTTTTAGATACACTACCAGTCAAAGGTTTCAGTACACTACTAGACAAACGTTTTAGATACACTACCAGCCAAACATTTTAGATACACTACCAGCCAAACGTTTTAGATCACTACCAGTCAAAGGTTTCAGCACACTACCAGTCAAACGTTTTAGATACACTACCAGTCAAACGTTTTAGTACACTACCAGTCAAACGTTTTAGTACACTACCAGCCAAACGTTTTAGATACACTACCAGTCAAACGTTTTAGTACACTACCAGCCAAACATTTTAGATACACTACCAGCCAAACGTTTTAGTACACTACCAGTCAAAGGTTTCAGTACACTACCAGCCAAACGTTTTAGTACACTACCAGCCAAACGTTTTAGTACACTACCAGCCACACGTTTTAGTACACTACCAGCCACACGTTTTAGATACACTACCAGCCACACGTTTATATACGTTTATATATATATATATATATAACCTATAACCTTTATATTGCTTCTCACTAATGTAGGAGGAGCTGAAGTCTTCCCAGGAGGCTTTGCAAGCATTGCTGGACACAGTTAACGATTTTAGAAGCTCCTGTGAAAACATCACCCACCACATCAAGGTGGGTCAACTTCAAAGAAGTTCATATTCTTTACGAAAATGGTTCTTAACATGCTCTACATATTTTTGTGACTTTTTACAACGATCATATCTTAATGCTGGTACATCTACACAAGACCGGACTTCAATACTACAACACCACGACCTGCTTTACACTGAAAGATTCACACAGGTTACCGTTTTCTTTCAAACCTAGTCTCAGGCCGAGGAGACAGTGGCACAAATAAGAGAGGAGTTTGAAAAGCTTCACTCCTTCCTTAGAGAGGAGGAGGAGGCCAGGATCACTGCACTGAGGGAGGAAGAGGAGGAGAAAATCAAGAGGATGAAGGAGAAGGTTGCAAAAGCTGATACAGAGTACAGCCTCCTGGTTCTGCTGATCCAGGAAATAGGAGACGTGATGGAGGCTGAAAACGACTGTTTCTTACAGGTCAGTAAGAAGATCTGAACAAATAGCAAAACAATCTGCTTTGGGTTAAACTAAAAACAGTAAAATATCCATGTCATCTCTTTCTCTCTAGAACTATCGCAATGTCAGTGAAAGGTAAGGTATAATTTGTGTATCTGTGCACTTCTTCACTGTTATATCTACATATCTTCACTGTCCAGAGGTGTCAGTAACAAAGTACATATACTTATACCACATATACTGTGGTATATTTGTCCTTCATGACATTTCTTTTCTTTACATTACTTTTACTTTTATACTTTAAGTAGATCTGAAAGCAGTACTTTTACTGGAGTAAAAAGCTTCAGTTGATACTTCAACTTCTAAAAAAGTATTTTTAAACCCTAGTATCTATACTTCTACCTGAGTAATGAGTGTAAATACTATTGGCACCTTTGTTACTGTCTAATTGAAACCAAGTATCTCAATAGTGAAGTGTGTTTTGGAAGAAGGTTTTAGTGTAAGAAAGGATACTTTCTTCCCCTGTTTATTAATTTGTTAAATAATAGATCTACATTTTACAGTATAGTATCCAAGAACAAACTGGTATGAGAGTTATTTTTAGAACAGTAGTGCATGCTTATCCAAGGGAAAGGTCTTTGATCTTGGACTCTGTGTACCCCAGTCAAATACGGGAGTCAAATACGTTTTCTGCTTAATTTTAACTCTCTAGTCGTCCTTTACATTGTGTCAGAAGTTCATGATGATTGGGTCCCTAGAAATGCTCCAAAAACTGCTTTGAAAAATGTACCTTACTATCAACTTACATTGAAAGGAAAGAATGAGTTTGTTCTCTGCTGTAAATGTTACATTTTGGAGATACTTGATTTTCTTTAGACAGCAACGCTATCCTGGGATGGGTAATATTTAAGAATGAGGATGCATGTACATGTGTGTATATGTGGTTTTTAGAGCTCGTTACGCAACGTCAGCCCCACAGCTGGAATCAGGAGCTCTGATTGATGGGGCAAAACACCTGGGCAACCTGAGATACAGAGTGTGGAAGAGGATGAAGGGCATCTGTCCTTATTGTATGTACAGGTCAACGTAAATGTTTGGTCAACTTACACATTTTCTTGATTTAAAGTGAAAAGAACTGATGACTGATCACAAATATGTTGGTACCCTTCCATAAAAAACTAACATCCATGATTTTTATCACATTATTAATATAAATCAGATTTTGCTGTTGATTTTTGATTCAACAGAATATGAAACAGCATGTTACCCAATCTTTAGAGGTAACTACAATTAATTTCTGTAGTTTTCTGTAATTTCTGTAGTAGGCAATTCATGGAAATAGAACAAACCGGATTCCAAAAAAGTTGGAACACTAAACAAATTGTGAATAAAAACTGAATGCAAAGATGTGGAGGTGCCAACATCTAATATTTTATTCAGAATAGAACACAAATCACAGATCAAAAGTTTAAACTGAGAGAATGTATCATTTTAAGGGAAAAATATGTTGTTTCAAAATTTCATGGCGTCAACAAATCCCAAAAAAGGTGGGACAAGTAGCAATAAGTGGCTGGAAAAAGGAAACTGAGCATATAATGAACAGCTGGAAGACGAATTAACACTAATTAGGTCAATTGACAACATGATTGGGTATAAAAAGAGCTTCTCAGAGTGTCCGTGTCTCTCTGAAGCCAAGATGGTCAAGAACCAATTTCACCATTGTTGCCAGAAAGATGCAGCAATACCAGAATGGAGTTACCCAGCGTAAAATAGCAAAGACTTTTAAGTTATCATTATCAACCGATCACAATTAGTTTAGTGTCCCAACTTTTTTGGAATCCGGTTTGTATAAAGTTTACTTCTTATGCACTGTTTTACCTTCTTGTTTTGGGTTCTGCTGGGCTGGAACTTGAGCTGGTATTTCTACATTGTTGGTGGAATCAGAACTAGTGACAGCCTGGCTCATTTTTTCCACCCAATTTTTCGAACATAGGATTTGGATGGATGGATGGATGGATGGATAGATGGATGAGGAATAAACTGCTATACAACTTGGTAGAACTTGTTAGAGTGCAGTAGATGTATCAGCCAATAAATAATCTACAGAACTTAAGTGTAAGGTCCAAATGGCATTGGTTGAGATAAACCACGCTGGTATGCATGTATACATATGTATACATACATGCACACCAGGTCACTGCAATGTATCTAAATACACTACTCAAAAGTTTGGCATCACAGTGAAATGTTCTTGTTTTCAATGGAGTATCTTCTTCCTTAACACAACAATGGACTGACGGGTCTCTAAAGAAAGTTGTTTCTTTCTGGTCATTTTGAGTCGGTCAGCAAGTCATCAACTGCTGATGCTTCAGATACTAAACTAACCTAGAATGTTGTTCTCCCTTTTATACTCACTTATTAGTAGAATGTTTTTCAGCTGTGCATCACAAAAGAGAGTCTTAACAACCAATTGGTCCAATAACATCCTTAACTTGAATTGGGGGCCGTACCAGGAGATTTAGACAGAGGACTGAGAATTGCTGATAATAGGACTATATGCAAAAATAGACTTTAATACAAACATTTTTATTCTTTAAAATATTATCTGATACACTTACATTAATTGTGAAATGAACAATATTGTTTGAGAGTTTCATGAAAATTGCATGAAATGAAATTCTGAAGTGATCCTAAACTTTTTTGCTGTTGTTTTAATGAATTGTAAGGTTGCCAACAAAAAAAGCCAGTATGAAGTATTTCTGCAAACTTGAATATCAATCATTGCTGTCCAATGAAAAAAATCATGGATCTTATTTTTTGTCCATTGCCTTTTTAACAGAGCAGCTGGCGTTTGTCTAAAACTTTCATGATTAATGGCCCAATTGAAACGCCCTGAAAGACCTTGGAAGAATGTCTGGCTCCATTTACCTACATTGAAAGTAAAGAAGGTTTTTTCCCTCTGCTGTATGGTTTTCTTTGGACAGCGATGATATATATATATATAAAATTTAGCCTAATGGAATAATGGAAATTGGAATTAATGGAATTAAACATGAATTGGGGCAGGTGTCTAAGTTTCAACCTTTCTGAAGGTGTTATTTTTTTCAAGTTCCAGTGATTTTGGACCCAAACACTGCAAAGTCCACCCTAAGACTCTCTCAAGATTTCTCAAGTGTCAGTGGAGGACACCCAGTTCAGAACCTTCCAAAGAACCCGGAGAGGTTTACAGTTCATCCGGTCATTCTGGGCTCTGAAGGGTTCGACTCTGGGACACACAGCTGGACGGTGGAGGTTAAAGACAGCACAGAATGGCTCATAGGTGTAGCAGAAGAGTCTGTGAAAAGAAAGGAACGATGTGCAGCGACTCCTGCCGAGGGCCTTTGGGTGATAAGCTTGCGCAACAATAAATACTCCTGGTCTTCTAGTGAGGCCACCACGAAGTACCAGACATTCAGAATCGAAGTAAACTGGGAAGCAGGAGAAGTGAAGTTCTTCAGCGATCCCTGTTCTCAGGCCTTGCGTAGCTACGAATGTGTATTTACAGAGAAGGTCTATCCTCTCTTTCACTGCAGTGGTGGCAGCCTGGTGAGGATTTTACCTGCTAAGGTCACAGTTCAGAGTCCAGAGTAACCATTGTATATGTAAATAAAGCATTTATAGCATATAATAAACAGTACACATACAGTAACACTGTATAACAACTGCATAACCATTTTCAAACAATGATTAAATATATTCATTAATGAATGATCAAATGTAATGTAACTATGTAACCTCAGTTATATACTTCATATTTCCTGATATGATTATTAATTAATACACACCTGTTAAGTAAATAAACAGCCTTTGAGACACATTGATCCAACTCGAGGGAGATCAACATGGCATTAATGATTGTTCAGGATGTTTAAGATCATGGCAGCGCAGTGGGAGGAGCTGAGTTAGATTCCTGGCCAGGTACAAAGGTGGTTTGTAAAGTATATATTGGCTTACACTGTTTCCCTCTAAGCTTTAGAATGAGGTTCCATTCACCACCTGGATAACCACCTTACACTTGACCAATAAGAGTCCTTCAGTAAGACTCCTAACACTACCTTCACCTACCTGTGTACAGGACGAGAGAATTCTGGTTTTATTTACATTTATTTATATTTTACACAGCATCCCAACTCTTTTGTAATTGGGGTTGTATTTTCCTGCTTTGGGAAAAACTTAAATTGTTTATCCTTTGAGTGAACAACAGATAAAAGATAGAAAGAAACTGGAAAGCAGGTCTGAAAGTGATGTTATTGTTAATGTACATAGAGGGTTTTGTTGTGGTTTCTGTGTTAATAGAGGAAGTACATGGTGGGGTACTGGGTTTGATAGTAGTTCTATGCCTTTGCTCTTTTTCTGTCTCTTTAGCACTCCTATGGCAAATGTATATAACTGCACCAACAGGAACAGGAAGGGCCAGAAAAATGTCATTTGTTTTGTCATGAACTAGGGAGCTAGGAGAGAGTGCATTTCCAATGTAGTAATCCTGTCAATGCTTTAAAAACGGCTTCATCCGTAAGCCTTGTACTCTTGACACATTTATTGATGTGTCTGTGATATTATTTCTTTGGTTGGGACATGACTTTAGAGTATATTGTATATAATGTTGTCAGCTTCTTGTTGATGTACTATAGATATTCTTTAGTACTTGAAGATATTTACATGTTTGTATGTTGGTTCTTTTTCAGTAAAAATTATGTAGTTTCCAACATTAAATCCTGCCAAATATGACACTGTGCTTGTTCCTTGGAGAACTGCAAGGAAATAAAATGTTAAGCTGGCTTTCTAGCTAAAAAATACGTTTTAAAAACTACTTTTAGTGAGGACAGCACACCTAGACTTAAGAGTTATATCACATGTTGGTTATATGTCCAGAAATAACAGACACGGATTTTTAAATGTACGCAAAACTATTAACTGCTTAACTGTTACTTTAGTTTTTATGACAATAATGACAAATTACATGTATTTTTCTTTTTTTATAGATAAAATACTGAATTATTTTGAAAGTATTTCTCTGTTTTTTTGAATTACATGCAAATTCATGCAGCTGAAATTTAATAAACGATCTGAAATGGTGTGAAATCCAGTGACCTCCAATTGTACAAAGATAAGCTGCAAACTGCTGGTTCCTTTTTCCTCTGAGGGTAAAAGATGAAGAAAACGTACATAAAAATAATGTAAAGAGTAAAAGAGCTTTTAAGAACAAGTTACTGTTTAAGAACTTACAGCTAAAAGTAAATCAAACTTTAAAAACTGATATAAACATTTTACAATCTCTTTATCTGTTTCACTGCACTCTCTACCACAGTACATACACAGCACTGTAGATTCACACTCATACTATCTAGAACCTTAGTCAGAACATTATACCGCTAGACAATGCAGATTCACACTGCTACCATAGCGTCTAGAACCTCAACCAAGAAACAGAGTCAGAACGTTATACCTCTAAACACTGCAGATTCACACTGCTATCCTAGTGTCTAGAACGCCAACCAAGAAACAGAGTCAGAACATTATACCTCTAAACAGTGCAGATTCACATTGCTATCATAATGTCTAGAACCTCAACCAAGTTTCTGAGAGTCAAACACTTGCGTGATAAACAGCTCACATGACACCTTGTATCTTAACACTGGAACCTGTCTCAGGTTCTACTGTGAAGAGAAGACCTGGAGCTGAAGATCTGTTAGGTGGAGTTGCTGTAAGAACGTCATTGCTTAGATGGTAAAACAAGAAAAGTAGGATCGTCTAGTCTCCAGCGCTGCCAGTGGACCACCTAAAACTTGGGTTCTAGAACATTTGTTAGTGTACATAGAGATCATATGGTCATATTGGAGAGCTGGGAGAACATGTGTAAGAGAAGAACCTCTCACTGAGACACTTGAAACTAGAAGAAGCAGCACATGGAGAAGAAGATCTGAAAGAACTTGAAGGTTCTGGGTTCTACTCTCTAAGAGCTGACAGTACTGATCACTGAGCATCACTCTGATCACGTTCAGATACGTGTACCATCAACGTACTGCATTACTTCAGAGCTGAAACACGACCAGGTTTTCTTCATCAAACTGCACACCTGTGGTTGGTCAGACAGGAACTCCAAACCAGGGTTTATGGTCTTCGGACCACTCCAATCAAACACTGTCTTCTCTTCCATCAGTAGCTAGAACACCATAAAGACAGTCAGTGTCTAGAGTGAGAACCTAAACTATTTCAATTCACACTGGACATTTAAAACATGCGTATCAGAGATTAATTTTATTAATTATTATTGTTATTAGAACAGAAGAACCCTTTAGGTTCTATATAGAACCACTGTCAGTTCTAAAGAACCCTCAACATTATTATTATTATTATTATTATTATTATTATTATTATTATTGGTAAGATTAGAACTTTAATCTGATTCTAAGAAATCTGATCAAAGCTGCTGGGAAGCCCCCACACGCCCCCTGTTAACTCACAAGTTAAGATGTTTGTTTATGGTTCCTCTTCTGAAGAACAGTGTTGAATCACTGCAGTACCTGCTGTTTGATCTTTAACCCTGAAAACTGACCACAGATCCCATATCAACTCAGTCAGCAATCTAACACTCCTCCAAGATAAGAGTCATACACTCACAATACACAGTGAAAGAAGACTTCATAATAAGAGTCCTGCTAGAAATTATATTATATTATATTATATTATTAAAATGTTTAATCAATAAAGTGGATATAAAATATTGTTCTTACAAAGTGGTTAGATTTTGGTTTGAACAGGATTGTGGGTGAAAGATGGGGAGCCAGTTGGGGCCCACTAAGATTTGTCTATTGGCTCCATATGGGCCCCTATGTAGCTTCTTGCCCATACAAACAATAATCCACTGACCCCTCAGTCAGAACAGAAATAACTGTAACTCTGCTGTGACAGATAAATAATTATTAATTAGAGCCGGACTGATGGCTGAAAACCAAATACATAAATATATACATTAATAAATGAATGTCCAGTTGAAAAGCTCAGTTCAGCTACATTATATTATAATTAAGATATATTATTATTATTATGGGGTGTAAAGCCTCTAAAAGCTGATTGTACTGTGTAGCTATACAGACTGAGTACACTTGTTTATACTGAGTGGGCGAGAGACACTGACTCTGTACTGTCTCTCTCTCTCTCTGTGATGTCATAATGGGTCAGTCTGAGAAGTCTATAAGTTCTCTGTACAGCTGATCCAGCAGCTCATTACACAGACGATCTCCTACAGGTAAGCAGTGACCTTACGCCTCTCCCTCTCCTCCTGTATTAGTACTATTAATATTATTAATAATAGTGATAATAATAATTATAATAATAATAAAGTATGAGGTGATAATAATAATAATAATAATAATAATAATAATAATAATAATAATAATAATAAAGTAGGAGGTGGCTTGATGTTGGGGGCTGGTTGTACTGTGTAGCTATACAGACTGAGTACACTTGTTTATACTGAGTGGGCGAGAGACACTGACTCTGTACTGTCTCTCTCCCTGTGATGATGTCATAATGGGTCAGTCTGAGAGTTCTATAAGTTCTCTGTACAGCTGATCCAGCAGCTCATTACACAGACGATCTCCTACAGGTAAGCAGTGACCTCACTCCTCTCCCTCTCCTACTCTATTAGTACTATTATTAATAATAATATAAACACACTAAGTAAATACAGTACAGCCTCCCTTTATTCAGTTCTCTTTAACATGTGCAGAAAAAGAACCCAAGGTAAAAAGAACAAGTTTAATGAGCATGTATTATTATTATTATTATTATTATTATTATAAACTTAAGGTGGTAGCACATTTAAGTGGCCTGTCTTCTTAAGGTGCCAGTTAATTAAAAGTGTCAATACTTTTAAGGTGGCAGTTTATTTAAGGTGGCAGAAAATTGCAGTTAATTGAAGGTGTTATTAAATTTAAGCAGTAGGTTATGTATGGCAGCAATGTATTTGAGGTGGCAATTGAAGGTGTCAATAAATTTATGATAGCAGTTTATTTAAACTTAGCAGAGGAACATGTGTGACAACCAGCCATCAAGCACTGTAGAAACAAAAAAAAAAAGTTTAATGATTATAACACCAGAAATGATTCTTCTGTTTACAGCTGGACGTAATAACAGCAGTCAAATCCTTATTATTATTTTATTATTTTACATATTATTATTATTAAGACTGGTAATCTAATTAGCACTTTATTCTGATTTTTAGTTATCTGAACGAATCATGAATCAGAGAGGAAGTAAACTCAACGTGGAAGACGCTGCTGGAAAGCCCCCGCAGGACCCCCCCTCTCCTAACAAATTAAGATGTTTACAGGACATTATGGATTTGGTCTTCTGCCTCGGTGATGAGTAAGTTTCTACTTTGGCTTTCTGTTATATTCTCTGCCGTATGGGAGACCAGAGAGGTCATCACATTTTCTGGACTGTTATCTTGAGATCACACCATAATTGTTCTGTGATCTAAACCCATATAGAAAGAAATAAATGGACATGTAGTTTTATATACTTATACACTTCAAATACACTGCCGTCCATTCTGAACTCCAAACACTAAAATCTATAGAAATACCACATTTAACCAAATCTACTTTAGAATACTAGTAAAACTGTAAGTGCACAGTGAAATATTACACATACAAATATATATAAAGTTAATGTATGTAACTGTATGAGAAAAGCCAGAATACCTGTCTAATATACATTACTGTAACAATAACCTTTAAATGAACTTGTATTCCAGCAGTTTGATGTTTTGATATAATGTTTATTTTAAATATACTTTGTTTTTTTATCGTTAATGCAAGTACAAGTCAATACCATTCATTCAGTTCATGTATATTAGGTTAAGCTTCATAAACACTATATACTATTTTAAATATATAGTAGAAGATACAAACAAATGCATTATAAATACAGATTTAACAGGTACATTTTTGCTCATTTGTATATGTTGTAATCAATACATTTCATAAATACACTGCAAATATATATTTTTTCTGTATTTTTGAGGTTAATTTTTTTCATGAAAAATAATTACTACGAGCCATCTCTGAAATTCTGCACTGTTATAATAACGAGAAAATCCTTTAAGATATTAATTATACACACAATGTTTTACAGTGAATGGAGGAATCTGAACAGCAATGTCCCACTGACAGTAAGTATTTAACATATAATGACTAATATTTTCTAAAAATGAATTTTTATCAGTTTTTAATTGTTAAATGCTGTAAAACATGTTATTGATTATTGATTTGTTTCATTTACAGGTAACGAAAGCACAGTTTGAATCTCTGTGCAATAACATCACCGAGTCAGTCACCAAATTAGCTGGACAGAGTAACCTGCCCACTATGTACCCGGTGGTTGGGACGGAAGCAGCTTTAATGGCAGAGGAAGTGCTTAGAAAGGAAGCTGCATCTGATACCATCAACCAATCAGGCAATGCCAGTCCTAGATCTGGTAGCTCAGGATCCAGCCAGGCGGTTCTAGATTCCAGCCCAACTGCTAAAGAGCCATCTACTGCTCCCACCGACATATCAGTCCAGTCTACAGCTGCGAACATCGTCAAAAGCTGTCTGAAATGCTTCTACTGCATGTCATTTGGATCTGATCATAGTCTCGGAGCTACATCTAAGCCAAAGGAGACTGCACCGTCTGCTTCTCATCACATATACAGACGAGAAGTATCTTCTAGCAATATGCCTACGATGAAAGATCTACAGGAAACTGCCGTCTCCATTGCAGAAACCGTTGTTGATGCTTTTGACAGACACATTGAGTCTAAGCATTCAGCAGCGGCAACTGTGGACAGCAAGTGTGAGGTGTTGAGCAGCCTTGATGCTCTCTCACACATCTCTGTGTCCAGCATCCCAGATGAACAAGAACCATCTGAGAAGATGACTTCTTCAAGCCCCTTCTTTGTCTTCAGAAGGGTGAAGGACCTGAAGGATGCTGATAGGGTCATTGAGAAAGACACGTCCATGACTCTTATAGACATTGAAACATATTCAGACACAGTGTCTTCAGCTGTACCACAGACGTCTACTGACCTGACAACTCTTACCTTAACATCTTCACCTGGAGTTGTACCACCTTCAGTAGATGTGAGTGATGGAGAGATGCCAGGCACCAGTGCTGGTACTGAAGTCCAGGAGAAGCTGTCTGTTAAGCCGTCTGGCTCACCTGCTTCAGCTTCACCCACAACATCAGACAAGGCCAGCCCAGTAAACCCCAACCCTGCTGTGAATCCAGACCCTGAGCCTGTGAAGACCAGACGTCTTGGATTCCAGTTCATTGTAGGCAAACGGTCTACCGTCATCCGCCTGAGATCAAAGGTAAGTTTTTATTAATTAATAATTGGATGATAGTACATATGCTAATCATATAACTTACTGTTTCAGTATAAGACTGTATGTTAGTTTTAGAGATTTATTTTAAGGAACATACTGGAAGTTTATTAAATTCTGGATAGTCACTCAATAAAGCCCAAATTAGACACACTGCATTATATTTGATTCATTATGATCTTCATTAGTACATAACTGCAGTAGTGATATTACATAATATAGTAATTAATCAATAATAATTGATTGAAATCTAACAATAAGCTCTTTCTAAGGCAATTTTCTGTGTCTTATTGTAAAAGTATTAGCAATAATTATTTTTCTACAGGTTCTAGGTAATGTAAAGTGTATGATATTGTAGGTCTTGTTTGGAACATATACTGATATATTAGTGAAGTATTTGATCACTTTGTCTATAAATACTCATAAATAGGTAGAATATTGATGATGCAACCTATTATCTAATTAATGATTGATAATACTGTGCTATAGAAGTATCAGTGATTAATTAACTTAACATTTCTATTAAACTTCATACAATATTGTGTCTATCTAGAACCTATAACAATCAAATTCTGCCCATTTTACACTCATAAGATGTGAATATAGATGATAACTGATTCAGTAATTTGCATAAGAAAATGTTTATTGAGTATAATTACAGTTAATACTGTAATTATTAGTAACGACAATAACAAAAAGTTACACACTAGTACAGATTATGAAGAATAAATCTTCATTCACAGTGAAAACAGTGTTTAGAAGGGTCTAATTTGGTCTTCATTGATTAAATAATAAGATATTAATTAATTCCTAATATTAGTTCATTATTCTAATGTATTATTTTCTTTCTTCAATGTTTCTTCTTACAGAAATTCTGTAAAGTAGCTCCTGCTGTCACGGCGAGTGTTGATCCTCAGCCTGCCTCGTCCTTTGAAACAGTTTCACTGACGGAATCACAGGATTCGGGGACCCTATTTAAGACCACCCGCAGGCGACTGTCCAGGATCTTCTCTGCCGTACGCAGAGCCCTGCCCAACCCCTTTACCTGCATGACCGGCCCACCTTAAATCCTGCACTCCTACAGTATAAATGTATTTATAAGGTGTTCTAAGGCCTAAACTCACATTCCCAGATTTCATTATTCCCAAAGGGACGCACGGCACAGACAGCTTCCACAATGTGCTCCGCTAACTGAACTAGCCTCTGACCTCTGTGCAGTGGTCAACAGAGTCCGCTGCAGCAGACGCACAGCCTCAGGCTACGTTCACCTTTACAACTTTAGTGTGACGCACTTTGGACCTGTCCAACTAGCCTTTCCACCACGTGGGAGGGACTAAACGCCAGCTGCTCCCTGTCGGCCAATCAGAATCCGGGGGAGGGTTTAGAGGATAACGCTGAGTTTGATTGGGTTTGTTCTGGATATCCGGTGTCGACCAGAGGAGGATGGGTTCCCCTTTTGAGTCTCGGTTCCTCTCGAGGTTTCTTCCTGATGCTAGGAGGGAGTTTTTCCTCGCCACTGTCGCCTTTGGCTTGCTCACTGGGGGCTTGGACCCGGTTCTTATAGCGTAGAACCTTACATACGCTCTGGTTCTATACGCCTTAAACACCATCTAAATACATTTATACATCATTATGCAGGACTCCTAGAACATCTTCAAAATAAACCAACCAGCAGCAAATTCCTGTGTGTTTATTTATTTACTGTATATATTAACTCTTGTTCTGAGAGAATTAGAGGTGACAGGCTGGTGGTACACACCAAGAATGATCTAGAACATTCCATCTACCTTGATGTATTACCTCATTTGTTGGGGGTAGCTAGTGGTTAATGAGAAGAACTATCGGGTATATTATAAGATTTTACATCTTCTGTGAGTTTTTGCTGGTGGTAAATGAGAAGATCTTTCAAAAACATTATAAAATACTACCTTTGCTGTTAGCTTTAGCTGGTGATCCACAAAGAAAGATCTAGAACATTGCACTTCACTTAATGCGTTGCTTCACTTGTTAGTGTTGGTTAGTGGTAAACTTTTTAGAACACAATTGTAACCATTTAAGACCACCTAAAACTGATTTACACTGTTCCAGTACTTACAGTCTGTACTGAAGATAAGCTCACGCTTTGGGCTCCGCCATAGAGAGGCTCTGCCGCTCGTAGAGATGGCTGATGCTGGAGTCTGCGGGTTCTCTTGGGTTCCACGGAAGCCGATGAGACCCCACTGTGGAAATGCCAATACTTGGTGAACCTGGGAAAAGACCTTAAAGCACATCTGCTTAAAGACCACGGACAGGTAGGATCTGATCCTCACAGTCTCAGATAGCTGAAACCAGAGATACTGAGATCAACGCTGCACCCTGAGACTAGAGTTTGGCTGGTTTATATGGGTGTGCTAATGAGATGCTGCCACTAGCACTAACAAGAGACAGATGGGTGTAATAGGTAGCCATGGAAGTGGGTGTGTGTGTGAGCCATGGCTGAGTTGCCATGGTGACCTAGGGGTGTGTGTGGAGTGTGTCCTGGGCTACCTAGAAAACCGGTGATTGTGACCTTACCATTCGTCGTGTTGCGGAGCTTACAATCTTAATGGATTTAGCAGACGAGCGAATACTTTTTCTATTAACTTTCTCTCTCTCTCTCTCTCTTTCTCTTTTCCTCTCAGTACACACACACACACACATATATATATTTATATATATATATATATATATATATATATATATATATATATATATATATATATATATATATATATATATATATATCTCAGTGTCTGAAACAGTTCACAAGAAAGTACTTTTACTTTCAGTGAAAACGCAACTCAACGTGGTGTCAGTGCCACTCCTCAACTTTTCAACTCCTCTACGCTTCCAGCAACAAGACCAGCCACTGTTCCTCCTGTGATAATACTGGGTGTTTGACAGTCTTACAGTTCAGACTGGATGTTGTTCAGCTTGATCAGAACCACCAGGACAGAAATTAGTTTAGTTTCTTAGAAAGTGTTCTCAGGAAACCCGTGAGGGCTGAGTGTGCTGACAACGATGGCGTCGTCTCACGCGTCGCTGGAAGAAAACCTCAAATGCTCCATCTGTTTAGAAATCTTCGAGGATCCCGTGGTTATCCACTGTAGTCATAGCTTCTGCAAGGCTTGTCTGGACAGGAGCTGGAAAAAGAAGTACGTGAAGGAATGTCCACTCTGCCGGAGTAGAACCAAGCAGACTCCTCTTAACAACCTGGTCCTAAATCAGGTCTGTGAGTCGTTAATAGAGGAGAAGAGACGCAGAACTTCAGTAGAACCACGAGGTGTGGTATGTATGGCTCATGCTGAGAAGCAGCAGCTCTTCTGTGTGGATGACCGACAGCTGGTGTGTATGCAGTGTGTGGCTTACGACCATAAAGATCACAACTTCTGCTCCATCAGCAAAGCTGCGAGTGATTATAAAGTAAGTACTATACATATTCTTTATTAGTTTATTGTTTTAAATCTTTGTTCACTTTTGTACATGTATGCTCAGATACACTGTTCACTCGATTTGTTTAAACCCCGGATGTGTGAAGTCCTCATAATTGTGGTTAGTCTTTTTTAGTTCCTTTACTTACTTCCTCTCTGGTACATTGTTGTTGTAGCTGTTTTCACTACTGATGGATTAGTTGTAGTTTGTAGTTTGTGGTGAACATTCACTTATTGACCAGATAAAGACTATTAAACTATCAGCTTAGGCGCCTCAGACATTTACATTTATAGTAGTGCATATATAAACATGTGTAATACACACTACAAGTCAAAGTTTTCAGTTCACTACCAGACAAACGTTTTAGATCACTACCAGACAAATGTTTTAGATCACTACCAGACAAACGTTTTAGTACACTACCAGACAAATGTTTTGATCACTACCAGACAAACATTTTAGATACACTACCAGACAAACGTTTTAGTACACTACCAGTCAAAGGTTTTAGATACACTACCAGTCAAACCTTTTAGATACACTACCAGCCAAACGTTTTAGATCACTACCAGACAAACGTTTTAGTTCACTACCAGTCAAAGGTTTCAGTACACTACCAGACAAATGTTTTAGTTCACTACCAGTCAAAGGTTTCAGTACACTACCAGACAAATGTTTTAGATCACTACCAGTAAAAGGTTTCAGTACACTACCAGACAAATGTTTTAGATCACTACCAGACAAACGTTTTAGATCACTACCAGTCAAAGGTTTCAGTACAGTACCAGACAAACGTTTTAGAACACTACCAGCCAAACGTTTTAGATCACTACCAGTCAAAGGTTTCAGTACACTACCAGACAAATGTTTTAGATACACTACCAGACAAACGTTTTAGGACACTACCAGACAAACGTTTTAGTACACTACCAGTCAAACGTTTTAGTACACTACCAGACAAACGTTTTAGTACACTACCAGTCAAAGGTTTCAGTACACTACCAGACAAACGTTTTAGTACACTACCAGTCAAAGGTTTCAGTACACTACCAGACAAACGTTTTAGTACACTACCAGTCAAACGTTTTAGTACACTACCAGACAAATGTTTTAGATCACTACCAGACAAATGTTTTAGATACACTACCAGACAAACGTTTTAGATACACTACCAGACAAACGTTTTAGGACACTACCAGTCAAACGTTTTAGGTACACTACCAGCCAAACGTTTTAGTACACTACCAGCCAAACGTTTTAGATCACTACCAGTCAAAGGTTTCAGTACACTACCAGACAAACGTTTTAGATACACTACCAGACAAACGTTTTAGATACACTACCAGTCAAACGTTTTAGATACACTACCAGACAAACGTTTTAGATACACTACCAGTCAAACGTTTTAGATACACTACCAGTCAAACGTTTTAGATACACTACCAGACAAACGTTTTAGTACACTACCAGCCAAACGTTTTAGTACACTACCAGTCAAACGTTTTAGATACACTACCAGACAAACGTTTTAGATACACTACCAGTCAAATGTTTTAGTACACTACCAGTCCAACGTTTTAGATACACTACCAGACAAACGTTTTAGTACACTACCAGTCCAACGTTTTAGATACACTACCAGACAAACGTTTTAGTACACTACCAGTCCAACGTTTTAGATACACTACCAGCCAAACGTTTTAGATACACTAGTAGTAAATATCATACACTACCAGCCAAACGTTTTAGATACACTAGTAGTAAATATCATACACTACCTCGCAAATTTTGATTTATGACCCTTGATTTATGGTATGTTTTCTGAGTTTGACTGACTGGTTGGTACGGTTCACAGGCTAGTATGATTGACAGGTCAGTTTACCTGGTTAGGTTTTATTTTGATTGACAGTCAGAACATGCTGTCCCACCCCACCCCACCACCCACCCACCCACCCACCCACACACACACACACAGACACACACACACACACACACACACACACACACACACACACACACACACACAATCCCTACAAACACCCCCCACACCAAATCCTTGACACCTATGTGTGACAATCGGGGCTGGGCTTTGGTGGTTGCAATTGTATGGCTTACACTGTCTGTATTTAAGCATTTTCTCCACACTTCTTTTTGTATTTCTATTGCTGTAAAATGTCCACAGCAAGTTTAAACCGGGGTCTACCAAAGTTTTCTGCCGTTACACCAGTTGTTGGTTCTACTGGTTCTGATACCAGTTTGTGTTCAGCGCAGAGGAAGAGACAATATGGTTGCAGGTCTCGCAAGCAGTTGGCGGCTGTTAAGGTTAACCTCTTTGATTCTCTAGCTTATGACGATTGTGGGGTGGGACAAACAGAACCACCGCCTCCCTGCAACGTCTGTTAAAAGGGTGCCCCGCCGTGCATGCGGCAACTAGACTGCTTTCGCCACTCGGATCAACATGTTTGAGGATTTTCTTCCTGCAGGCCACCCCAGCACTAAAGGCCTTGTGTGGTATAGAAAGACTGACGATGGATTTGTTGAAGATTATCGGGTGCCAGACTTCGATTGCTCTGACTTCGTCGACCCACGCACCCGTGTTGTAAACTACAGCCATGATGAACCAGCGAATGTCAACAAGACCCCCTCTGAAGATGTGGATGGGCAGGTGTGTGACTTGGGTTTGAAACTAATCAAGTCAGCAGTTGTTTTAATCCTACTACACATCGTAAACAACAAACTGAAGGAGACGTGTCTAGGGTGTGAAGTAGACCACCCCAGTCAGCTACGGCATTCGTGTCTGTTTGAGCCGGATATGTTTTTCTTTAAAAAATACTATGACGACATAACAAAGACATTGTTTATGCTGGGGTTAGAAACCGCCTTAACAGGTCTTCTAAAGTGTTTTGGAATACAACTTCCTCTTCGAAAAATTAAAGAGTGTGCTGAAACAGTTGCCTTGGATTTTCAATCCGAGCCATTCATCGTGGAAAAGCTGCAAGTGATAAGGGAGTATCTGATTGACCAGACATCTGAGCCATTTGTTGCTGACGCCTTTGATTGTTGGAAAACAGGATCAAAGACTATCAGTGCTGTTTAGAACAAATGGGAAATCTTTGTGGAGTAATGGAGCTGCCAGAGCACGTGTTGAAACATCGCGTGAACAACTATGAATTAACTAATTTGTTGTATAAATATATCAATGATTGTGTAGATGATTTTAGACACTTTCATAATGTGCATGATGTTGATACTAAACGTTTGCAAAATTTCAAGAAACAAATGGAAAATGTCAAATCGGTATCAAGTGAATGGAACCACTTGACGCTGTTGTGTGTAGATTCTAATGAATCCACCTATTTGACTGTCAGTAAGATTTTGTCTCTTATGCCTAAAAGTAAAAATGCTGTAAAAGTCAGTCATGTGCTTTGTTTGTGTGCGTACATATTATGTGTATGTGTGGTTAAAATTTCGACAAAGAAGGCGATTAATATTTGTAAAGTGATTGAAATATTTGTTGAATATTTGGTTGAGAGAAATGTAGATGTGTGTGTGAATTTTCTAGATTTCATTGATGCATTGTGAGTGAGAATAAATCAGTTAATCAACAAGAATGTTTTGTCATTATTTTCAGTGTCAGCATCTGTCAACATGGCAAATCTTAAGAAGTCTGTTTATTACACACCTTCTAGTTATGGCTCATTAGGTGGTAAAAACCATTTGAAACAGACTGTTTTAGAGAACACTGGAATACGTTTGTCCGATCAGCAAGTTTCAGATTGGTTAGCTAGTGAGGATGCATACACACTTCACAAATCCATACGGCATAATTACAAAAGAAACAGAGTTATAGTATACGGTATTGATTCTCAATTCCATGTTATTATGAGTGTGTATTCTAAGGAAATTACAGTTATAAATACATGTTGACATGTATTGCTGTGTTAAGCAAATGTGCTTGGTTTGTTTGTTAAAAAATAAATCAGGTTTGGAAGTGCATCCATACTATCCGAAGGTAGAGTCCCACAAAAGCTGCAGACTGACAGGGATAAAGAGTTTTTCAACAAACATTTTCAAAACCTAATGTCAAAAAACAAAATAATACATTTTGCTAAAGTGAGTTAAAGGCTAGCGTTATAGAACGGTTTAATAGAACATGTATGTGGAGATATCTAACAGCTATAAATTCCAAAAGGTACATGGATGTTTAACAAGACATTATGTGTGGGTATAACAACAGTTATCATAGGAGTATAAATATGAAACCTGTTGACGTTACTAAAGAAAATGAACCTGTTGTGTTTAAAACACTGTATGGTTCGAAAAACAAACTAGACAAGAAAACCGTGTTTGTTGTGCGGATTTTTCAGGGGCCCGTTTACAAAGGGTTATGAGGAGAACTATACGCATGAATTTTTCACCATATCAGAACGTATCCATCGACAACCGCCTGTTTATAGATTAAAAGATTATGATGGCGATATCATCCAAGGTAGTTTTTATGAACAAGAGTTGCAAAAAATAAATGTATCTAGAGATAAAATGTTCAAAGTTGAAAAAATTATACAAAAAAAAAAACGGTAAAAAATCATTGGTTTTAGTAAAATGGTTGGGATGGCCGACCAAATTTAACAGTTGGGTTCCTGAAAATGATGTGATGGACCTGTAAAAAGCTTTAAAGATGTATCACATTGTGAACATACTCATTACAACAAATGACAATCATGGATGACAACGGATTTTGTATAACACTGCCATGCAATTTGTCTAGTTCTGTGTACCCTGATAATCAAATTTCTAATTATAGAACAAGATTGGCAAAAGCGACTGATTTGAAAGGTGACTGGGAAGTTAGTTTGGTGGAGATTCAGTACCCACGAACTTGGAAAACGTTTGATGAGGTTGAAACTGCATTTACAGTAATTGATAAAAAATTGGGAAAAACTACAAAAATTACAATTCCCACAGGTTATTATAATAATATACCCATGTTGATTAATGAGATTAATATCCATCTAACATCGTACTCAGTAATCCTTGGTTATGACCAAATAAGGCATATGGTTTATATTAAGTCCAGGCCTGGTATGGGTCTAATATGTGATGGAAAACTAGCCATTATTTTAGGTCTAAAACCAGGAGAGATGCTAGAGTCGTCTGTTAAAATTGATGATCAGGAAGCTTTTCAGAAACAGCATGCACCACATCCCACAGACATCTATGGGGGTTTCTACACGATGTACATTTACACAGACATCATCGATTACCAAATAGTCGGGGACACCTTTGTGCCCCGGTTACGATGTGTACATATATCAGGGAACAACAATGACGTTACCACTACTAGATACATCAAGCCACACTACGTATCAGTAACCAAGTAACATCACGGATATTGCCATAGAAGTGAAAAGTGATCAGAACCAGCACGTCAGTTTCACCTACGGAAAAGTGCTAGTGAAACTGCATTTTAGACCTGTACGACATTCTATCAGATTTTAAATGGAGTCTTTCAATATGCAAGCAATAAACCCTGAACGATATGTCTCTTACTACCGAAATCAAGCAGGTGGTGTAATGCTTGGCTACAATGGCTCCCCTGCAATGTATGGAGCTGGTATCGGTGGGATTTTCAGAAATCTGTTTAGAATGGCAATACCGTTGTTCAGACAGGGTTTTAGTTTAGCCAGGCCGCATTTAAAAACTAGCTAAAAACATTGTAAGCGATATAGTCAGCATGGGTATAACGCATGTTATGCGAAAAAACCAGGATGGGTCAGGAATGTTGGTGATGGCTCAAAAATCTGTGAAACGACCCCCTGGTGAAAGGCGGGGCCGACCCGCTAAGAAAACCAAACGCATGCCGAAAAAGCACATAGTCTCAAAACGGAAGAGAAAGGCGAAACAGACCACACGTCCATCCCGGAGAAAGACTGTAAAAACTATTATCTGATCATGGCCCTGCTTCATCATATGTCTGAAGAATGTATTAAATCAGAACTGGACTTGTTTACAGTGCCTTTCAGCTATCGAGAAAAACACCTACGTCGAAATACCGCCCCTCTCAGCGATATCCGACACGGCTCCTTTGGAGTTTTTCATAGCCGGACATGGCGAAGATTATACAGATCTGAATAACACGCTATTGTACCTGCGTGTTAAAATCACAAAACCTGATGGGGGGCGATAAAGATGATGGAGCCGGCGTCGGGTTCATAAACTACCCTGGAGCTACATTATTTTCACAGGTTGACGTGTCCCTGGGCGACCGGCTGATATCACAGAGTTCGAGCACATACCCATATCGCAGTATCATAGAATGTAGAATTGATAGAGTGTGTGTGAAAATTTTTTCGATACCTGTTGGAACACGGGTTTCCAACCAGGAAAATTTGTTCTTGGGCGCTCTACCAAAGTCTATGATAATAGCGATGGTTGACAATGATGCATTCACAATGAGCATACAACAAAAATCCATTTGCATTCAAACATTATGATTTGGAGTTTCTTGCTGTGTATGTAGACGGGCAACAATATCCTGCTAAACCACATCAACCCGAATTTCATTCCGGATCTGCTGTACGTGAATTTTATCAATTAGCTCTTGCATCTGGAAGACATCTAAAAAACCAGGCATTGTCTATTGATGGACAGAATTTCATGCAGGGGTATACTCTCTATGCCTTTAATCTCACGCCAGATGAAGAGTGTGGTCAACATGTATTATTGGTGCAATCGGGTAAAATAAGACTGGAGCCCCGTTTCAGACAACCCCTTCCACAAACTATCAATTTGATTGTGTACGCAGTTTTTGACAGTATCATTGAAGTGTCTAACCGAAGACAAGTTTTAGTGGATTTCTACTAATGAATACTTCAGAGCTGACTGCTGTCATGGACAAAGTATCTGGTAACACACATTTTCTAGGTGTGTTGGCTTGTGACCTATTACCAACAAATGTCATAAGGAAATTACCGACAATGGTTATTATTAATACACACACATCTGACCTCCCTGGAGAACATTGGCTTGCTGTCTACATAAATGAAGATCGTGTTGGGTGTTTTTTTGACAGTTTTGGAAATGGACCAGATTATGACTTGTTTCCAAAAACGATTAGCAACTTTCTAAAAACATCTTGCTCATTGCATCGATACTTGACCTTACAAGTACAAGATTTTACATCAACCACTTGTGGTCAACACTGTGTATTTTTTCTACACCATATGTCTAAAGGTTCAAGTTATGAAAATGTAATGTCTAAATATAGTTTTGATTTAATAAAAAATGACAATATGTTTCAACCTTTCCGTGTATCCGTATCCGTGTATTTGCAAGAACAGGTTGTTTAAATGTGTGCAACATGTTCAAACTGGACAGATGTTTATTGTGTCTCTGTGTAATGTGATGGTTAATAAATAAAAACAATCAAAACAAACAATCTAATCTCAGAGCCATTTATTTACATCCATGCAGCACATCAGCAAAACATCATATTGACAGTTTTTCAAACATTGTGAGACACATATTTACATAGTCATGATAAAAGAACTATAAACATGTAAACACAACACAACAAACAAAAACCAACATTAGAAGTCTAACCATTTGCTTCTGTCTGTAACAGGCGAGATAAACCCAGGGGTTTCAACACTCTTAACTGGTGTTTGTAAAATGTCTTTTGTCGGCGTAACATAATCAACAGTCTTTCTGGTTTTTAACAAATTAATTTTCTCTCTAACATGTTTGTTTGGTATGGTTGACAGAGGTATATTTAGAACAGCAAAAGCATTTAGAAACTCATTCCACCCCTGAGGTCTACGATCATCGCTAACCCTGTGTGGACCAGAGACACTCTTTACCAAGTCCAGGATATGTGATCCGTGGATACATCTGCCATTTAAGACTAATTCTCCAGATTCATTCCAAGAAGACACATCATTTCATTTAAACATTTTATCTAAAATGTAGGAAACATTCCTCTTACACCGTGAGGGAACATTTCTGAGAACGTCACTGATTAAATCATTATTTTCATCAGTCCGAACATTTGTATCCTTATTAACATTATCTGTAACTGTAAAGTGTTGGTCTCCATATCACCCTGTTTAGCAATGTTTAAATATCTTTGCAAAACCGAGGTGTAAAGTTTGGCTTTCTCATGGTTGTCAAGATCATTCCGACTCAAAATTTTTTGAATGAACGCATCCAGGTCGTTTTCTACAACTTGTCGGATAGATGATCATGAATTATCACTCTTTAACTTATCAAACTGGTGTTGTGGGACCAAAAACATCTTTTCAGCATACTCCATGCCTTTCTATTTATTTAGCTGTTATCAAACTCGTTATAAACGGTAATGCGATGCTCAACAATGGTAGAAGAAAACCACCCTTCTGGTTAATAACTTTTTTCTTTCGTGAAACTCTGACTTTTTTATCTGCAAAATATTTGATTTCAGACTTCTTCTTTTTTAACATTCGATATTGCCTTGGTGTGAGTGGTATGGTACCATTAAGCACATTAAAAGCTATTTCACACAGAGTTAAGATGAGTTCATTAGACGCTGTTTGTAAAATAACACGTCTCTGCGCCGGCTTAGCTTTAAATAAAAGTTTAAGAAGTGAGAGGTTTCTATATAGTCTGTCAGACATATTGACCTATCTTTGTTTTTTTCTGAATGTAAACAACTGGTCTGTCTGAAAGCAAATCTATTCTGAGATGAAAGTCTTCAGGAGTCTTTGCTTTATAGTCGATCATGAGGTAACCAAATGGTTTTCTTACAGCATTTTGAAAACACTGAGATACACAACCAGCCACATGTTTTAGATACACTATCAACCACACGTTTTAGAACAGTTTTAATATATATATATATATATATATATATATATATATATATATATATATATATATATATATATATATATATAACCTATAACCTTTATATTTCTTCTCACTAATGTAGGAGAAGCTGAAGCCTTCCCAGGAGGCTTTGCAAGCATTGCTGGACACAGTTAACGATTTTAGAAGCACCTGTGAAAACATCACCCACAACATCAAGGTGGGTCAACTTCAAAGAAGTTCATATTCTTTACGAAAATGGTTCTTAACATGCTCTACATATTTTTGTGACTTTTTACAACGATCATATCTTAATGCTGGTACATCTACACAAGACCGGACTTCAATACTACAACACCACGACCTGCTTTACACTGAAAGATTCACACAGGTTACTGTTTTCTTTCAAACCTAGTCTCAGGCCGAGGAGACAGTGGCACAAATAAGAGAGGAGTTTGAAAAGCTTCACTCGTTTCTTAGAGAGGAGGAGGAGGCCAGGATCACTGCACTGAGGGAGGAAGAGGAGGAGAAAATCAAGAGGATGAAGGAGAAGGTTGCAAAAGCTGATACGGAGTACAGCCTCCTGGTTCTGCTGATCCAGGAAATAGGAGACGTGATGGAGGCTGAAAACGACTGTTTCTTACAGGTCAGTAAGAAGATCTTAACAAATAGCAAAACAATCTGCTTTGGGTTAAACTAAAAACAGTAAAATATCCATGTCATCTCTTTCTCTCTAGAACTATCGCAATGTCAGTGAAAGGTAAGGTATAATTTGTGTATCTGTACACTTCTTCACTGTCATATCTACATATCTTCACTGTCCAGAGGTGTCAATAATGAAGTACATATACTTATACTTATACTTATACCACATATACTGTGGTGTGTCCTTTTCCTTACATTACTTTTACTTTTATACTTTAATTAGATCTGAAAGCAGTACTTTTACACTTTTACTGGAGTAAAAAGCTTCAGTTGATACTTCAACTTCTACAGAAGTATTTTTAAACCCTAGTATCTATACTTCTACCTGAGTAATGAGTGTGAATACTTTTGACACCTTTGTTACTGTCTAATTGAAACCAAGTATCTCAATAGTGAAGTGTGTTTTGGATTAAGGTTTTAGAGTAAGAAAGGATACTTTCTTCCCCCGTTTATTAATTTGTTAAATAATAGATCTACATTTTACAGTATAGTACATTGTATCCAAGAACAAACTGGTATGAGAGTTATTTTTAGAATAGTAGTGCATGCTTATTCAATGGAAAGGTCTTCGATCTTGGACTCTGTGTACCCCAGTCAAATACGGGAGTCAAATACGTGTACATGTGTGTATATGTGGTTTTTAGAGCTCGTTACGCAACGTCAGCCCCACAGCTGGAATCAGGAGCTCTGATTGATGGGGCGAAACACCTTGGCAACCTGAGATACAGAGTGTGGAAGAGGATGAAGGACATCTGTCCTTATTGTATGTACAGGTCAACGTAAATGTTTGGTCAACTTACACATTTTGTTGATTTAAACTGAAAAGAACTGATGACAGATCACAAATGTGTTGGTACCCTTCCATAAAAAACTGACATCCATGATTTTTATCACATTATTAATAGAAATCAGATTTTGCTGTTGATTTTTGATTCAACAGAATATGAAACAGCATGTTGCCCAATCTTTAGAGGCAACTACTGCAATTAATTTCTGTAGTTTTCAGTAAGACCTCTCAGCTGATCAGGGATTATTGAAGGCAATTCATGGAAATAGAACAAACCGGATTCCAAAAAAGTTGGGACACTAAACAAATTGTGAATAAAAACTGAATGCAAAGATGTGGAGGTGCCAACATCTAATATTTTATTCAGAATAGAACACATATATTCAGAATAGAACACAAATCACAGATCAAAAGTTTAAACTGAGAGAATGTATCATTTTATAGGAAAAAAAAGTTGTTTCAATATTTCATCGCATCAACAAATCCCAAAAAAGTTGGGACAAGTGGCAATAAGTTGCTGGAAAAAAGAAACTGAGCATATAATAAACAGCTGGAAGACCAATCAACACTAATTAGGTCAATTGACAAAATGATTGGGTATAAAAAGAACTTCTCTGAGTGTCTCTCTGAAGCCAAGATGGTCAAGAACCAATTTCACCATTGTTGCGCAGAAAGAAGTGCAGCAATACCAGAATGGTGTTACCCAGCGTGAAATAGCAAAGACTTTTAAGTTATCATCATCAACCGATCACAATTAGTTTAGTGTCACAACTTTTTTGGAATCCGCTTATGCACTGTTTTACCTTCTTGTTTTGGGTTCTGCTGGGCTGGAACTTGAGCTGGTATTTCTACATTGTGGGTGGAATCAGAAGTGGTGACAGCCTGGCTCATTTTTTCCACCCAATTTTTCGAACATAGGATTTAGATAGATAGGTAGGTAGATAGGTAGGTAGGTAGGTAGGTAGGTAGATAGATAGATAGATAGATAGATACTAAACTAACCTAGAATGTTGTTCTCCCTTTTATACTCACTTATTAGTAGAATGTTTTTCAGCTGTAATCACAATTGAGCAAGAGTGTCCTAACAACCAATTAGTCCAATAACATCCTTAACTTGGATTGGCGGCCGTACCAGGAGATTTAGACAGAGGACTGAGAATTGCTGATAATAAGACTATATGCAAAATAAGCCTCTATACAAAAATAGACTTTAATACAAACATTTTTATTCTTTAAAAATCATCTGATACACTTACATTAATTGTGAAATGAACAACATTGTTTGTGAATTTCATGAAAATTGCATGAAATGAAATTCTAAAATATTTCCAACATTTTTTTCACTTTTTTGCTGTTGTTTTAATGAATTGTAAGGTTACCAACAAAAAAAGCCAGTATGACGTATTTCTGCAAACTTGAATATCAATCATTGCTGTCCAATGAAAAAAACATGGATCTTGTTTTTTGTCCATTGCCTTTTTAACAGAGCAGCTGGCGTTTGTCTAAAACTTTCATGATTAATGGCCCAATAGAAATGCCCTGAAAGAGCTTGGAAGAATGTCTGGCTCCATTTACCTACATTGAAAGTAAAGAAGGTTTTTTGCCCTCTGCTGTATGGTTTTCTTTGGACAGTGATGATATATATATATATATATATATATATATATATATATATATATATATATATATATATATATATATATATATATATAAAATTTAGCCTAATGAAAATTATAACTAATGGAATTAAACATGAATTGTGGCAGGTGTCTAAGTTTCAACCTTTCTGAAGGTGTTATTTTTTTCAAGTTCCAGTGATTTTGGACCCAAACACTGCAAAGTCCACCCTAAGACTCTCTCGAGATCTCTCAAGTGTCAGTAGAGGACACTCAGTTCAGAACCTTCCAAAGAACCCGGAGAGGTTTACAGTTCATCCGGTCGTCCTGGGCTCTGAAGGGTTCGACTCTGGGACACACAGCTGGACGGTGGATGTTAAAGACAGCACAGAATGGCTCATAGGTGTAGCACAAGAGTCTGTGAAAAGAAAGGAACGATGTGCAGCGACTCCTGCCGAGGGCCTTTGGGTGATAAGCTTGCGCAACAATAAATACTCCTGGTCTTCTAGTGAGGCCACCACGAAGTACCAGACATTCAGAATCGAAGTAAACTGGGAAGCAGGAGAAGTGAAGTTCTTCAGCGATCCCTGTTCTCAGGCCTTGCGTAGCTACGAATGTGTATTTACAGAGAAGGTCTATCCTCTCTTTCACTGCAGTGGTTGCAGCCCGGTGAGGATTTTACCTGCTAAGGTCACAGTTCAGAGTCCAGAGTAACCATTGTATATGTAAATAAAGCATTTATAGCATATTTATAAACAGTACAGTAACACTATATAACAACTGCATAACCATTTACAAACAATGATTAAATATATTCATTAATGAATGAGCAAATGTAATGTAACTATGTAACCTCAGTTATATACTTCATATTTCATGATATGATTATTAATTAATACACACCTGTTAAGTAAATAAACAGCCTCTGAGACACATTGATCCAACTCGAGGGAGATCAACATGGCATTAATGATTGTTCAGGATGTTTAAGATCATGGCAGCGCAGTGGGAGGAGCTGAGTTAGATTCCTGGCCAGGTACAAAGGTGGTTTGTAAAGTATATATTGGCTTACACTGTTTCCCTCTAAGCTTTAGAATGAGGTTCCATTCCCCACCTGGATAACCACCTTACACTTGACCAATAAGAGTCCTTCAGTAAGACTCCTAACACTACCTTCACCTACCTGTGTACAGGTAAACTGTAACACTACCTTCACCTACCTGTGTACAGGTAAACTGTAACGCTACCTTTACCTACCTGTGTACAGGTAAACTGTAACGCTACCTTCACCTACCTGTGTACAGGTAAACTGTAACGCTACCTTCACCTACCTGTGTACAGGTAAACTGTAACGCTACCTTCACCTACCTGTGTACAGGTAAACTGTAACACTACCTTCACCTACCTGTGTACAGGTAAACTGTAACGCTACCTTCACCTACCTGTGTACAGTGTAACGTTAATGACGAGAGGGGCGGAGTTGTGTGTGTGGTGCTGGTTGATCTACAACCACAGACGTTGTGGAGCTCCTCGGTATCGAGGTCCACCAACCTCCAACACACCAGTTGGAGCTCAACACTTTAGTATGTGGTGGTTTGTTTTCTTGGTGGTTCTTAATCTGCTGCTCGAGATCAGCTCATCTTTCAGTTCAGCTCAAACCTCTCTTCATCACATCAGCATCACCTCCAACATCTACTGTAACATCTCACCTCCATCTCCTCCACTCTGTTCTTCACCTCCATCTCCTCCACTCTGTTCCTCACCTCCATCTCCTCCACTCTGTTCCTAACCTCTATCTCCACCACTCTGTTCTTCACCTCCATCTCCTCCACTCTGTTCTTCACTTCCATCTCCTCCACTCGTTTCCTCACCTCCATCTCCTCCACTCTGTTCGTCACCTCCATCTCTTCCACTCTGTTCCTCACCTCCATCTCCTCCACTCTGTTCCTCACCTCCATCTCCTCCACTCTGTTCCTCACCTCCATCTCCTCCACTCTGTTCCTCACCTCCATCTCCTCCATTCTTTTCTTCACCTCCATCTCCTCCACTCTGTTCCTCACCTCCATCTCCTCCTCTCTGTTCAGAGAGACCACTTTACACATGAATGATTTCTAGTGACTACGGAGTTACTCTACCTTCCATTCGCTGGAAACCTTCTTGGTGGAACAGATTAGAACATCTGATGTTCCTGAGAAAACCTTCTCACAGACTGGCTTCTGATCTTCCAAACAGAAGAGATGCAGTTTTTTGTCATGCTGACGACACAGCAGACCCCTAGACTGAGCTAAAGTTCTGCAGTCTTTCTCCTGGATGAAAGACTGACAGGCATCATCAAGGGCTCGGTTGATGATGGATGAATTTTTGGGATTAGACCTCTTCCTGCATGTGGGACATTCTATTGGTCTACGCTTTACCCAGTGTCCCTCTAAACAAACCCTACAGGAAGTTGCCAAATTGCACACATTAGATCTTCCTCTATAGAAGTCAGAAATTATGCCATTGCGACTGTTCCTGAGTGAGGAGTTAAGCAATGTGTCAGAAGCTACTTCACCAAAATGAAACTGGTTCCTTAGGAGAAACCAAGACTTACAAAGGTAGACCCGTACTCCTCTGATTAAACCTTATGTAAAGTCTGTAAAGCTAAATTCAAAAATAGGACTAAGAGAACCTCTGTGGGTGGTCTGGATGGTAAAAGCCTCTGACTGAGTATTTGTAGAAAGTGGGAGTGAACAGGCCCATCATATCTTAATCTTACCCTGGGCTACGCAGTTGACTCGCTAGACTAATCTAACTGCCTAGCCAGCTACGCTGACCAACACACAATTGTCATACACATATCAAACAAATGATTATTGGAATGATTTTGATCTTCTGGAGTTTGTTAAATGTAGTTGTAAAATGTGAATTTGTGAGGCCACTAAAGTGGATCTTATTGACTTATTATAACCACTGTCTGACTCTTAGTAAGTGCTAATAACATTATATGTCATAAAATACAATATTTACAGGTTAAAATTGTTGAACATGGAACATCTCTCCCAGAATTGTCAGCAAAATGCAATAAAATACTGTCTTTTAACCAAACATTTTATTGTAAATTGTGTTTAAAGTTACTGGAAAATTGTAAACCAGGGTATAATCATAACTAAAATGTCCAAAACTTTTTAAAACCAGAAAACAGAGTACATACACAAAATCAGAGTGATGAGCGATCAGGCTCACTAAGCGAGTTAGCAATACATCACAACACACTAAACAAACAATGGAGCATACATAGTCGCTGTTCAAAGCAAAACATGTCTCCACATTTTTGTTGGCAGCTGCTTTTTATACTAGTTATACTGGTTCCATTGACTCACATTGAATGTTAAGAATGTTTTTGTGGAGATCCCTGCTTTTCTTTGGACATTGGCGAAATACAGACAGGTAAATAAACTAGCTAGAGTTAGTTTGAGCAAAGTTTATGTTTGCTCATTTAAATGAACTAAAATAAATCACATTTCTTTCAACAATAATGATTATGGGTATAACAATTCCCATACTAATTATTTGACCATACACCAAACTTTCTTTACCAGATTACAATTACATTACAACTTACACACCACTTTCAATTTTAACCATACCATAGCTTACCATAACTTGTTACAATGGTGTTTGAAAGTTTTCTATATTTCTACATATATATTAAATCTTCATCAGATCAGAAGTCCTAAAGGTGAATAAAGATAACTCAGTTAAACAAACGAGACCAAAATATTGTACTTGGATGTTTATATATAGATGAAAATGATCCAGCGTGAAAGTGTGAGAACCTGAAATTAGAATCAGGTGCGAGTCCTGTTTTATTTGAAGAACTGAGATCAAAGTCTGATCTTCAGAACCCGAGTTTATGGAAGTGAATCAGCACCAATACAGGGACCACCGAACACCAGCTATTGATGCTTACCAGTCTGGAAAGGGTTACAAAATTATCTTTAAAGAGTTTAGACCGACTGTGTACAAATGAAAAGAATTCAAGACCACTGTTAGCCCCCCCAAGGAGTGGTCCACCAACAAAGATTGCGCCTCAAACAAAGCATGTAACATTCTGTAAGATCACAAAGGAACCCAGGGTCACTTTAAAGCAGCTAAAGGCCACAGTGACCAATGCTTATGTGCCTGAGTTCACTATCAGGAGAACATTGACCAACACTGGTGTCCATGGCAGGACAGTAAGGAGAAACTCACTGATCCCCAGACAGTCCTTACTGCCTGTCTACCATTTGATAAAGAACACATGGACGAGCCTGAAGGCTACTGGAACAATGTTTTGTGGACAGATCAAAACAGATGTTTTTGGTTTATATGAGAGGCTTAATGTCTGGAGAAATGATAACACTGCCTTCCAGCATAAGAAATGTATTGTGTTTGTGAAACGTGGTGGTGGGAGTATCAGGTTTGGGCAAGTTTTGCTGTAGGAGGACTTGGCATCACTGGTGAAACAATGAATTCTGGATTATACCAGAAAATAGAAGGACATCTGTGAACTGGATCTCAGGAGATTGTGGGTCTTGCAGCAAGACAAGGACCATAAACACTTAAGTTGTTCTACCAAAGACAGTTAAAGTAGAATAAAGTTAATGTTTGGAGTAACCAAACACTAAGGTTCAAACCATAGCTCTATAGAAATGTTGGACATATAGTGAGAAGTTCCTGTGAAGAAACCCACCAACATCCCAGAGTTGGAGCTGTTCTGTTCGGAATAACAGGATAAAATTACTCCAAGCTGATGTCAGGACGGATCAACAGTTACTGAAAACGTTAAGAGAATCACAGCAGATACTGAAAATACAGGTCAACATACTTTGCCCCTTACAAATATAAAATACTGATCATCAAAAAATAAAAAAAATCTAATATTTTTGTCTCATTTGTTTAATTTGGCTCTCTATGTACTTCTGGGCCCCATGTGAGGGTTTAATTCAAAATTAATGTTGAAATATAAAGAATTCTAAAGAGTTTTCAAGCACCACTGTGAATATCTAACGATCAGTCCATGAGATCTTGGTTGGTAGAATCTTCAGTGGGAGTTCACTGAGTGTAGAAAAATACGGGAACAGTTTCTCTCGTGAGAGTGAATAGCTCTGTAATTGTGTGTTGGTCTCCACGTTGGTGAACATGACCTGCCCTCCATCCCAGTTCACCTGCACCCGGACCCTCTGCACTCTCTCAGCTCTGCCATATCCTGGATTGAATGAGAATTTCCCATCTTCTCGACTTACGGTCCAGAACCCTTCCTGCTGGCTCACTGAGAGCTCTTCCTTTCTCTTGACCGACTCCTTCACCACCCCTATGGTCCAGTTGTCACTTTCCCCGACGTCCACTACCCAGCTGTGGGTTCCGGCGCTGAAGCCCTCAGAGCCCAGGATGACTGGGTGCATCATGAACCTCTCCGGGTTGTTTGGAAGGTTCTGCTTCATATCCCTGCAGTTCACTTTGACCAAGTCCACCGACAGGTGAAGACTGCTGTGGGCAGTGTTTGGCTCCAGAATCACTGGGTCTTAAAAAACACACAAGAAACCAATTATTCCAATTAGTGACCAATCAGATTGGACTGCAGCTCGTTCTAGAAATATATCTGCTAAGTGTTCTCGTATACAGTACTGTACCAAAGTTTTAAGACACTTAGGGACATTATATTTACAAGCTATTTTTCCAGATGAGAAGCTTTAATTTACTCAGTAAACTCTTTATTATTAAATATTAAACAGTATTAATAGAGTAGAGTTTTTATAATTTATTATTAAATATTAAACAGTATTAGTAGAGTAAGTAGTGCTTTTACACTTTATTATTAAATATTAATCAGTATTTATAGAGTAAGTAGAGCTTTTACACTTTATTATTAAATATTAATCAGTATTAATAGAGTAAGTAGAGCTTTTACACTTTATTATTAAATATTAAACAGTATTAATAGAGTAAGTAGAGTTTTTATAATTTATTATTAAATATTAAACAGTATTAGTAGAGTAAGTAGTGCTTTTACACTTTATTATTAAATATTAATCAGTATTAATAGAGTAAGTAGTGCTTTTACACTTTATTATTAAATATTAATCAGTATTAATAGAGTAAGTAGTGCTTTTACACTTTATTATTTAAATATTAAACAGTATTAATAGAGTAAGTAGTGCTTTTACACTTTATTATTAAATATTAAACAGTATTAATAGAGTAAATAGAGCTTTTACACGTTATTATTTAAATATTAATCAGTATTAATAGAGTAAGTAGAGCTTTTACATTTTATTATTAAATATGAATCAGTATTAATAGAGTAAGTAGTGCTTTTACACTTTATTATTAAATATGAATCAGTATTAATAGAGTAAGTACTGCTTTTACACTTTATTATTAAGTATTAATCAGTATTAATAGAGTAAGTACTGCTTTTACACTTTATTATTAAATATTAATCAGTATTAATAGAGTAAGTAGTGCTTTTACACTTTATTATTAAATATTAATCAGTATTAATAAAGTAATTAGAGCTTTTCCATACGTCAGTGTGTTTATTTAACCCTTTCCAAGCTTCTCCTAAACAACCCAGTATTATTATCAGTTCTCATCTAATACCTGCTTTGACTGCTCAGTACTTCATTAAGCTAAATCAAGATTTGCTGCCGAAGGAACTGAACACATTCATACAATGTCTGGGGCGTCCAGGAGAAATCTGGAACTGAACTTAAGCCACCACAGTACAGGTAGTAACCAAACAGGTAAACCAAAAGACATGGAAAGAACAAATAGACTCAGGAAGAAACACTCAGTACACAACGACAGTAAGTGGCGCCAGGTACTGACAAATGTTGGTGTATCGCTGATGTGGTGATGGCACAATGGAGAAATAATTCATGGGAGGTGTAGTTGCTTGAGTTAACAGAAGCAGTAGGAGAACCCAGAAGCATGACAATGATTAACATTAGCCAACCACGCCAACAGCGCCTGCCTGAAGGGTCACCAGAAGAGTCCTGGCAAGAGGCCCTTTTCTGCTCGTGTGTGCTGGAGATCTGACCACCAACCTTGGCCAACCGGGCTGCCGGTGCTTGCCTAACGCGTCACTGGAGGGGCATTCACTCTTGCCAAAAGGCCTCCAGCTGCCGTCCTCTGACTGGGCTCCACTGCTGGGACTCTGGTTCTCTGTTTTTCAACATTGCTTGTCTAGAATCGCTCTTTCTGTCACCAACTGTCATGGTTCTTGTATCTTCACAGTCTTGTCTCACTTGCGAGTGCCGACGTGGCATCTCGGCAAAAAAGAAGAAGCGGGAAACATAGAGCTTTGAGCGAATGCTTTGATGAATTCAGCATCAGTGGACAACCCACCGCCCTGCACTCGCTGACATGGTCGCCTCCTGCCCATGTACGGCCAGTAGCTGGTCATTGCAGTATGTAATTATGCAGCCACAACATGCACTCACGCTCTATATGATCACTTCACAACCAGTTTTCTCAGCCGGAGTGTATTTAAACCCCTGTAGTGGAAAAGAACCTTTATCTTCTCTACTTACAGTAAGGACAGACGTCCTTCATCTTCTCCCACACTCGGTATCTCAGGTTGCCCAGGTGTTTGGCCACATCAATCAGAGCTCCTGAATCCAGATCTGGGTCTGGAACTGTGTACTCAGCACTGAAACACAAACAAACCCTTTTAAAAACTCCTCTACACCAAATGTGCTTTCAGTAGAAGACGTTTTATTTTATTTAGAAAATGTGTTGAAGGGTTTATATATGACTGCACGTATGTATGAGCATATTTAATTGTTGGAGTTGTACCTCTCTTCTGCATCTTTAAGACTCTGAAAAAGAAAAAAGATAATCACATCAGGACGTATGGTATACTGTAATATTTTGTATATCAATGCTGATGTAAAATAAATAAATAAATAAATAAATAATGTCTAAATAATTACTAATGTGACGAGAAAGCACATTTAATGTAATGTCCATGAATGTCTAGAGACGTTGATCTAAGTAAAGGCAGTGAATCTAAGTTAGAAATGTTAAGCTATGAGCAGTTGATACGGTAGCAGTGGAAGTAAACCCTACTTTCAGGAAGAGACTGTCGTCCGAGTTCATATAATCCTCAATCAGTTTGATTCTTTTGGAAAGAGAGGCCAGCGTCTCATCCATCTGTTCCATCTGCTCCTTGATCTTCTGGCTCTTTCTCTCCATTTCTTTCTTCAGGACCGAGATCCGGCTCTCCTCTTCCTCTCGGAGGAACTGGTGAAGCTTCTCAAAGTCCTTCTTAATCTGCATTTGAGTGTGCATGAACTGAGACTGGGGAAACACACATCATTAGAGGCCGCTTCATGGCTTCACGGGTTGAGAAACACTGCTGTAGAGGGTGAAATAGCTGAAATCCAGCACTCATTAGCCCAGGAACGTTATCTTTTTAAAGAGCTGGACTTATTGTTGAGGCAGTTTTGGCGAAGTGACCTCAAAAATCCTCACAGTAAGCCCTTCTGGACGCATCTTATATATCCAAGCACGATCACATCACTAGCTTAAGCTGGCTTTTGAACATTTAACAAAGCTTCTAGTCTTAAATAATTCCTGTCCCAACTATTTAGGAACATGTTGCAGGCATCAAGTCATATATAACTCTACATACCGTGTAGTCTTTCTACTGTTTGTGTTCAAGTACAGGTCATTTCTAAATCACTGCTCTGTTTTTTTTTTAATTGGGTTTGTAGATTAGTTAAATATCTTCAGTGTAAGCAAAGCTGGAACATCTATGGCCCAAACCTGGATCTCCTGAGAGACGGACAGGCAGGTGAGCTTGTCTGAAGAAAACGCTGCATGGTTTGTCTGTAGCTCCTGAAGAGGACCTCAGAGTTCCTCCTACACATTCAACAGAAAACAAGACCACTGATCACACGGTGAGAGGTCAGGACTCATTTACAGCTCCAACAAGGAAACAGTTCTTATTCCAACAGGACTTTGAACAACAGCGACAGTAAATGAAGGGTTTTTATTGTCTGATTATATTCAGAATTCTTTCCTATGAATCATTAACTGGGTTTAAAGAATGCAGTGAAGTTTCTTCTTTCATAATTCAAGAAAAGAGAACTTCAACACAAGCGTGGCTCCTACCCTGCGCTCGCTGGCAGCTTTGCTGATGGAGCAGAAGTTGTGGTTGTTGTGCTGCTGGCTCACACACTCGCCGCACACCAGCTGCTCGTCGTGCAGACAGAATAGCTGCATGTTGAGGTGGTGCTGAGGACACAGCAGACCTCGCAGTTCTTCTGAAACCCTGCGGCTCTTCTCCTGAACAAAGGAGTCGCAGGCGCTCTTCAGCGCTCGGTTGACCGGAGGGTTCTCCATGGAAGACCTCTTCCTGCAGACGGGGCATTCTTTACTCCCGCGCTCGGCCCAGCTGCTCTGCAGGCACGACCTGCAGAAACTGTGAGTGCAGAGAAGAATTACAGGAGTTTTATAAATGTTCTGACACAAAACACACTTCAGATCCTCCTCCAGGGACGAGAGGGACGACGCCATCCTTCGCTTTGCAGCTCTGTTTGCTTCTGGACTGTAGAAGGTACTTCCTTGAGGCAGTCTTTGACTTGTTCAGACAAAGAGAAGTCTTGTTCCTGTTTAAAGTTCAGTATGGGGGCGTGGCAGGCTGGCCGTATCCTGGTTCTCTTTTTTATGGTATGCTGTCACTCTCTTATTCTTCTGTGAATGTCATTGTGGTTTGTGCTGTTTTGTGTGTCCCACAGTTGCTGCTAACAGACCACAGTATCGACAGACACTTACATTAACAGCATTGAGTAGATGCTCTTATCCAGAGCGATGTACAGAAGTGCTTTGTGTTCGGTCAGGCAGATGCTTTGAGGGCAAAACAAAAAAAAATATTGGTTCAGACAGATAACCAATCAAATTGTAGAGGAGGCGGAGTGAAAAAGGCGGGAGAGTACAGTTGTATGAAAATTTGGATTAAACTTTCAGCAGAGATCAGCATTATTTGTTTTCGCTGCTTTTCTGGGCTCATCTTGTTGAGCTAGCTTGAACCAATGAGTGATCCTTTAAAAGGCTAGCTAGATTAGCTTCCTTAGTTCATGTTTTACTAATGTTTTGAATTATATCCATATACTAATATAACTTACACAATAATATGACGAATGCTGCTTGCATTTGAGAGGTAGCTAAATTAGTTATTTGTAATGATGGTCGAAAATGTTTACTTGTCCATATGTTAGGGCAGGAGAAATGTACTGTGTAGTGTTCCTCTTAAGGCAGGAGAAATGTACTGTGTAGTGCTCCTCCTAAGGCAGGAGAAATGTACTGTGTAGTGCTCCACTTAAGGCAGGAGAAATGTACTGTGTAGTGCTCCTCTTAAGGCAGGAGAAATGTACTGTGTAGTGCTCCTCCTAAGGCAGGAAAAATGTACTGTGTAGTGCTCCACTTAAGGCAGGAGAAATGTACTGTGTCGTGCCCCTCTTAAGGCAGGAGAAATGTACTGTGTCGTACTCCTCTCAAGGCAGGAGAAATGTACTGTGTAGTGCTCCTCTTAAGGCAGGAGAAATGTACTGTGTAGTGCTCCTCTTAAGGCAGGAGAAATGTACTGTGTAGTGCTCCTCTTAAGGCAGGAGAAATGTACTGTGTAGTGCTCCTCTTAAGGCAGGAGAAATGTACTGTGTAGTGCTTCTCCTAAGGCAGGAGAAATGTACTGTGTAGTGCTTCTCTTAAGGCAGGAGAAATGTACTGTGTAGTGCTCCTCTTAAGGCAGGAGAAATGTACTGTGTAGTGCTCCTCATAAGGCAGGAGAAATGTACTTCTCCTGTTTAAACAGGCTTAAGTCTTACACCTGCAACACAATGGGCCAAGGCCGTCTAAGCAGCCTAGCTCTGCTCTGCAACTGATAGGACACTTTCTTAAAAAAGGGAAGGTCCTACGATCCTTCTGGGTTTACTGCTGGGACCGAGGGTAGGAGGAGATCCTCCTCAGGCACGGGACCAACCAAAATTCTTGGGGTGGGTGACAGGGGATTGGCCGGTGAGCTCAGGTAAGCTAGTTGTGGGGAGTCTCCAGGTAGTCTCCTAAGCTCCTGTGACTGGATCCTGGACCATCCCTGTTCCCCGTTCTGTTCCTGTCAGTGTTCCCCGTTAAGCTCCTTTGTCTCATCCTGTTTTCTTTCTCCCATTCCTAGCTTTGTATTCATCCGTCACTGTCCCTTTCCCTGTTACTGTGTGTATTCCTGTTACTCTGTCTTCGTTGGTTCAGTCTCGTGTCCTGTGTCCTATTCTGTCCCCAGATGAGTCTTGTCCAGTCTTTCGCCCAGCCCCCGTCCAGTCTTTCATCCAGCCCTCTGTTCAGTCTCATGTTCTGTCCCCAGTCCAGTCTTGTGTCCAGCCCCGAGTCCAGTGTCCTGTCCAGTCTTTTTCCTGTTTTGTTCCTGGCCATCACCTTAAGCAGGATCCTGAGGCGTGTTCATTTTCAATCCTCCGGAGGTGGGGGGGGTTGGTACTGTCACGCCCTGCCTTGTTCTGTCTGTCTACGTCCTTTTGTTTACATTCCCCATCTCAGTCATATGTTAGCCATGTGCTTCTGTTTATGTTATGATGTCTCATGTACATCCTGTGTCTCCGCCCCTAATCTGTGTCTCCTCCCGTTGTTTCCAGGTGTTACTCGTTGTTAGCCTCTGTGTACAGACCTCCTATTTTCCCCCTTGCTTTGTTGTTTCATTTTCTGTTCATGTCACTTGTGGTTTTTGTTTATGTTCGCCCTGTGTTTTCGGTTTGTTTATGTTCTTCATGTTTAGTTTTTCTTTTTGTCTTTTCAATTAAGTTTTGTGTCCACCCTCCCGTCCGTCCTGTCTTTGCCTTGCCTGCTCCGCACACCCATTGCCTGACATTGCCAGTTTGAAGAACAAAGTTAGGTTCCAGATTTCTCCTGGATGCCCCAGACATTGTATGAATGTATTCAGTTCTCAGATTGAAGTTAAGATGTTTTAAGCATTACATATAAAATCAGTGAGCATGAATTATGTTTAACCTACATTTATAAGTAGAACAGTAATCCAAGAAAATATGATTAATCCAGGTAGAGGCAGAAAGTAAAAAAATGAACATTACAATATAGTTACTACTACTTCTACTACTACTACTACTACTACTACTACTATCACTACTACTACTACTATCACTACTATTACTACTACTACTACTATCACTACTATTACTACTGCTACTACTACTACCACTACTATTACTACTACTGTCACTACTACTGCTACTATCACTACTATTACTACTGCTACTACTACTACTGCCACTACTACTACTATTACTACTATCACTACTACTATTACTACTACTATCACTACTACTACTACTATCACTACTACTACTACTGCTACTACTACTACTATTACTACTATCACTACTACTATTACTACTACTATCACTACTACTACTACTATCACTACTACTACTACTGCTACTACTACTACTATTACTACTATCACTACTACTATTACTACTACTATCACTACTACTACTACTACTACTAAAAAAAATGACAGGTCGAACCAACACTGCAGTCGTGGTTGGGGGTCTTTCCTGAGTCAGTGTATGTGAAACGGTGTCTGTCAGTCGAGCAGATGTTCAGTAAATGGGCGTGCACTTTTCCATCCTATTATTCTCTATGGGATAAAAATTCTGGAACAATCTGTTTTCTGAAATCCATGCATCCCGTCAAAAAGCTGTATACAAGCCCGAATCACACAATCAGACCGGACAATCTGGAGCTGGAGTTTGAAAATTTGAAAACTGTGGGACGAGTTACCCGCCGAACATCTGGCAGAAAACAAAAAAACAATAATATAGTTGCACAACTGTAATAACAAGTTGAGACTAAAAACCTCATTTCAGTGTCTGTGTAGTATCAGGATTTTAATATTTACATACAAATGTTCGTACATATACTCTTGGTACCTTCAGAAACTTTTATAAGCTAGAAACATACATTTCATGAATCCCCCCGAACTGTTAAAGGAGATCTTCTGGAAATTTGATACCGATATGAAGCTGCAGTCAATCCATATAAACCAAGTAGATGCCCTAAGGGGTAATCTCAGTGTCACTGCTTTGTAGATAATTGATAGAGGAACAAAAGAAACTAGGACTTGGTAAGTTCCTCTGAGATGTTTTGCATGTGTGGTGTGATCGTCAGGTGGTTGCACCTGTTTTACCAGCTTCAGTGAGGCTAAGTAGTTTCAAACAAACAGTCAGCCAGGAACAGTCGCCATGGCATGTATGTATAGAGACAGTCTAGAGTTGTTACCAACCCTCAGTTTGAACCTGGGATTTAACAGGGCTTTCAGATTTGGCTCCCCCTCCAACATTTAATGGGGGCTCTTTAAAATAACATCACTTCCTTTCTTTGTAGCTCCACCCACAGCTTTAGGGCCACCTTTCCAAAAGGGCGCCATTTTAGATTTTTTGTTTATCGTTTGTAGCTGTGAGCAGAAATGAAAAAAAAACCTTGAAACAGCTGGGATTGCTGTTTGATCTGATGTTGGAGATAGAGCTCCACTAAACAAAGCACAAAACAACAGACATGGGTTAAAGGTGGGCTGCCAATTGGGTCTCCTTTAGGCAACCTAGTTGGGGCCCAAAAAGATTTGTCTATTGGCTCCATATGGGCCCCGTGTGTGTTTTTGCCTATGTGGGCCACTAATGGGGCAGCAAGTGGGGTCTGTGTGCACAGTCGCCCACTGGCCCCACAGTCAAAACAGTACTAACTGTAACCCTGCTGGGACCACAAATGTAGTCTAACTGAAGCCCGCAAAAGCGATCCTAATGGTACCCACACCTGACGCTTAACTGGGGCCCGCAATGGCAGCCTAACTGGGCCCCACAATGGTAACCCACCTCGGGCCCACACCTGTAGCCTAACTGGCCCCATAACTGTAGCATTTAGGGCTAGCTAATGCTAACAGCTAAAGTAATAGTTAAGACTAATACTAACTATAATTAATTCTAAATATTAATTCCAACAGCTAAGGTTATAAGAAATGTAATGTTCTATATAGTTATTGCTAACACTAACAGTTGAGGTAATACATTAACTGAGCTGTAATGTTCTAGATAGTTCTTGCAATTTAGGACCAGTAATGCTAACAGCTGAAGTAATAAGAGATGTAATGTTCTAGATAGGGATTCATGTTTAGGACTTGATAATGCAAACAGCTGAGGTAATAAGAGGTGTTCTAGGCAGATATTGATGTTTAGGACTAAGAACATGTTACTTAATGGCCAATTTGATTGTAAATAGATAAATAAAGGTCAGTCTGGTCATTGCAGTGCTAGATAGAGAGGATTTTGGATGCTAATGTTTCAGTTTCAGTTTTGAATTTGAAAGTGAGTAAATCTGATTTACAGAAACAGCTCCGAGCTCCACTGGAGGCACTAAAGGAAAAACAAATAGAGGTCTCCACCACCAAGTCAGAGCTCCTCAAAATTTCTGCCAAAATAGAGGTAAGCCTAGTAGATCACTCTTTATCAGATCACTCTTTCACACCCAGATCCAGAAACAGTTCAGTTCAAAAACAAACCAGCACTTGATTTCTTTCTCTTAGTCTCAGGCCTGGCAGACCGAGCAGCAGATAAAGGAGGAGTTTGAGAAGCTTCATAGGTTCCTCAGAGAGGAGGAGGAGGCCAGGATCACTGCACTGAGGGAGGAAGAGCAGGAGAAGAGGCAGAAGATAACGGAGAGGATTGACATATTGAACGCATTGCAAAAGACTCTCCTCACCAAGATCAGTAGAACTGACCATTACTTGATGAGTGAGGACGTTTCCTTCCTGCAGGTGAGCAGGTTTAGGTAGAAGGTATCTTCTGAAATCTCTGCTTGTGTGTTAAGAAGAATAACACTGTTCTCTTTTAATCTGTTCTCAGAATCTGGCGGACGCACAGGAGAGGTACATTTCAGATGATCTGATTTCCTGTTACTATATTCTTTTCTGAAGCTGTAACGTTCTCTTGTTTCTGGCATCCTGACTTTTCCAGTGCTATTCAGTAGTCCTCCCAGTTTCTTGTCACTAGTTCCTTCCTCAGTAAGCATTTAAGCCTGTATCTCTGAAAAGCTGCTTTGCGACAGGACCTGTATAGTTGTGGGCTGGAGGTTTGGGAATCAGCCTTGTGACCAGAAGGTCGCCAGTTAAATTTCCTGAACCAACAGTACACGACTGAAGATCTCTTGAACAAAACACCAAACCCCCACCACTCCGGGCAAGTGTGTTTCACTGCCCCCTAGTGTGTGTGTGTCTGTGTGTGTGTATGTAGATGTTTCCTTGCCCCCTATTGTTCGTTTACTAGTATGTGTGAATGTGCGTGTTTACCTGCCCCCTAGTGTGTGTGTTCAATGGTGTGTGTATATGTGGGTGTTTCACTGCCCCCTAGTGTGTGTGTTCAATGGTGTGTGTATGTGGGTGTTTCACTGCCCCCTAGTGTGTGTGTTCACTAGTGTGTGTATATGTGGGTGTTTCACTGCCCCCTAGTGTGCGTGTTCAATGGTGTGTGTATATGTGGGTGTTTTACTGCCCCCTAGTGTGTGTGTTCAATGGTGTGTGTATATGTGGGTGTTTCCCTGCCCCCTAGTGTGTGTATGTGGGTGTTTTACTGCCCCTAGTGTGTGTGTTCACTAGTATGTGTATATGTTGGTGTTTAACTGCCCTCTAGTGTGTGTTTACTAGTATGTGTGTATGTGGGTGTTTTCTGCCCCCAGCCTATATTTTCACTAGTGTGTGTGTGTGTAAATCTGTTAGTTTCACTGCCCCCTAGTGTTTGTGTGTGTATCTGGATCTTTCACTTTAACTAGAAGCAATAAATACAATGAATAAGAGACAAGACACAGTACACAGACAGGACAGTATACAGACAGGACAGTATAGAGACAGGACAGTAAGCAGACAGGATAGTACACAGACAGGACATTATACAAACAGGACAGTACACAGACAGGACAGTATAGAGACAGGACAGTACACAGACAGGACAGTACACAGACAGGACAGTACACAGAGTACTGGAGTAAACATACATACACACACAGTTACTGAGGTAGTACTAGAGTAAACATACACACACAGTTACTGAGGTAGTACTAGAGTAAACATACACACACAGTTACTGAGGTAGTACTAGAGTAAACATACACACAGCAGTTACTGAGGTAGTACTAGGGTAAACATACATACGCACAGCAGTTACTGAGGTAGTACTAGAGTAAACATAAATACACACACAGTTACTGAGGTAGTACTAGAGTAAACATACATACATACACACAGTTACTGAGGTAGTACTAGAGTAAACATACATACACACAGCAGTTACTGAGGTAGTACTAGAGTAAACACATACACACAGCAGTTACTGACGTAGTACTAGAGTAAACACATACACACAGCAGTTACTGAGGTAGTACTAGAGTAAACACATACACACAGCAGTTACTGAGGTAGTACTAGAGTAAACATACAAACAGCAGTTACTGAGGTAGTACTAGAGTAAACACATACACACAGCAGTTACTGAGGTAGTACTAGAGAAAACACACATACACACAGCAGATACTGAGGTAGTACTAGAGTAAACACATACACACAGCAGTTACTGAGGTAGTACTAGAGTAAACACATACACACAGCAGTTACTGAGGTAGTACTAGAGTAAATACATACACACAGCAGTTACTGAGGTAGTACTAGAGTAAACACATACACACACAGTTACTGAGGTAGTACTAGAGTAAACACATACACAGTTACTGAGGTAGTACTAGAGTAAACATACATACACACAGCAGTTACTGAGGTAGTACTAGAATAAACACACACACACACACACAGCAGTTACTGAGGTAGTACTAGAGTAAACACACATACACACAGCAGTTACTGAGGTAGTACTAGAGTAAACACATACACACAGCAGTTACTTAGGTAGTACTAGAGTAAACACATACACACAGCAGTTACTGAGGTAGTACTAGAGTAAATACATACACACAGCAGTTACTGAGGTAGTACTAGAGTAAACACATACACACACAGTTACTGAGGTAGTACTAGAGTAAACACACATACACACAGCAGATACTGAGGTAGTACTAGAGTAAACACATACACACAGCAGTTACTGAGGTAGTACTAGAGTAAACACATACACACAGCAGTTACTGAGGTAGTACTAGAGTAAATACATACACACAGCAGTTACTGAGGTAGTACTAGAGTAAACACATACACACACAGTTACTGAGGTAGTACTAGAGTAAACATACATACACACAGCAGTTACTGAGGTAGTACTAGAATAAACACACACACACACACAGCAGTTACTGAGGTAGTACTAGAGTAAACACATACACACAGCAGTTACTGAGGTAGTACTAGAGTAAACACATACACACAGCAGTTACTGAGGTAGTACTAGAGTAAACACATACACACAGCAGTTACTGAGGTAGTACTAGAGTAAATACATACACACAGCAGTTACTGAGGTAGTACTAGAGTAAACACATACACACAGCAGTTACTGATGTAGTACTAGAGTAAACACATACACACAGCAGTTACTGAGGTAGTACTAGAGTAAACACATACACACAGCAGTTACTGAGGTAGTACTAGAGTAAATACATACACACAGCAGTTACTGAGGTAGCACTTGTTAAAGGTAGAAGCTGTCAGTGTAAACAGTGACAGCAGCAATGTTTCCGACAGTGCAAGTAGAGCATCATAAGCAATGTGTGTGTGTATGAAGAGTATGAGTGTGGCGGTAATTCAAATCAGTCCCTGTGAGTTTAAAAACCTCATTGCTTGAGGAACAAAGCTGTTCTAGAAGTCAGAGGTGGTGCAATTCCCAAACCAGGCGATGGGAGGGGGGATGAGCCGTCTTTGGTCTCTGCAGGAAGTCGAGGCACTTCTGCGTTCTCTTGGCTATGGAGTTGGTGTTGAGGGACCTGGTGAATTTCTCAGTGATGTGGACACAGAGGAACTTTGTGCTCCTGACGATTTCCACAGCAGAGCCAGTAATGTTCAGAGGGTAGTGGTCACCTCGCCCTCTTCTGAAATCAACAACCATCTCCTTAGTTTTGTCCACATTCAGAGACAGGTTGTTGGTTCTGCACCAGCTCATTAACCGCTGCACCTCCTCTCTGTGCGCTGCCTCATCATTCTCGCTGATCTGACCCAACACAGTTGTTTCATCAGCAAACTTGATGATGTGGTTTGTGCTGTAGTTTGCAGTACAGTCGTGAGTCAGCAGAGTGAACAGTAGTGGACTGAGCACACAGCCCTGAGGGGTGCTGGTGCTCAGTACAGTGGTGCTGGAGAAGTTGCTACCTATCCTGACTGATTGAGGTCTTTCAGTCAGGAAATCCAGCACCCAGTTACAGAGGGAGATGATCAGGTCCAGCAGACTCAGTTTTCTAATCAGCTGCTGGGGTATGTTGGTGTTGAATGCTGAACTGAAGTCTATAAACAGCACTCTGACGTAGGTGTCTCGATTGTCCAGGTGAGTGAGAGAGAGGTGTGGTGGAGATGGCATCGTTTGTTGAAATGTTGGGGTGATATGCAAATTGCAGTGGCTCCAGTGAAGGAGGGAGCTGGTCTTTAATGTGCCATGGCAAGCCTCTTGAAGCACTTCATGATGATGGGAGTGAGTGCAACGGGACGGTAGTCATTGAGGAGACTTCTTTGGCACAGGGTTGATGTTGGTGGACTTAAAGCACGTCGGAAGGAAAAAGTGCTCAGAGAGATGTTGAATATGTCTGAGCACTGCAATCGTTCTGATGTACTGCAAGTCCACCACCATCATCCCTGTGGGTGTTTCACTGCATGGATGGGTTAAATTCCTCTGTGAGCAAATACAAGTAGCAAATAGTTTTTAAACTGAATTACACTGTTTGTGTGTGCACATTTCAGTACTCAGTACTCTGTGTCAAACACAACTCTGGAATCAGGAGCTCTGATTGAAGTGGCGAAACACCTGGGCAACCTGAGATACAGAGTGTGGGAGAAGATGAAGGATGTCTGTCCTTACTGTGAGTATATGAAGGTATTAGTCTGTATCTGTTTACTCACTGCTGCTCTCTGTACTGAAGTTAATCTAATATTAAAGTTCCAGTGATTCTGGACCCAAACACTGCAAGCAAGAAGCTCACCTTGTCTGAGGACCTGGATATGGTTACACGTGGTTCGTCGCAGGACCTTCCAGATAACCCAGAGAGGTTTTCGGTTCACTCACTCATCCTGGGCTCTGAAGGGTTCGACTCTGGAACACACAGCTGGGTGGTGGAGCTTGGAAACAGTGCTGAATGCCTTATAGGTGTAGTAAAAGAGTCTATACAGAGAAAGAAGCAATTACAAACCAGTCCTGAGGACGGATTGTGGGTAATTCGTTTTCGCAACAACGAATATTTCTTTAATGTTACAAATACTTCTGTCAACTATGAGAGGATCAAAGTTCAGCTCAACTGTCTTGTAGGACAAGTATCTTTGTATAACTCAGACAACAATCAGCTGCTACATTCATTTACTGGCTTATCCAGAGAGAAGATTTACCCAGTCTTTGGAATATATAACCACAGTTCTTTGAAAGTTCTGCCAGCTGAAGTCTCAATTAAGAACTCAGAGGCTTGTAACCCAGCACCTTCTACCAGTACTTCACATCCAGCATTTTCTACTAATACTGTACAGCCAGTACATTCTACTAGTACTTTACAGCCAGCACATTCGACTAGTGTTTTACAGCCAGCATTTTCTACTAATACTGTACAGCCAGCATTTTCTACTAATACTGTACAGCCAGCATTTTCTCTTGGTACCTTAAGGCCAGCATTTTCTTTTGGTACTTTACAGCCAGCACGTTCTATAAGCACTATACAGCCAGCACTTTCCCTTCGTACCTTAAGGCCAGCACTTTCTAATAGTACTTTACAGCCACCATGTTCTATTAGCTCTTTACAGCCAGCACGTTCATTTCTTGGCATACCCAGAGAAAAGATTTACCAATTCTTTGGAATATATAACCGTTGTTCTTTTAAAGTTCTGCCAGCAGAAGTCTCAATTAAGAACTCAGAGGCTTGTAGGCCAGCACTTTCTACTAGTACTTTACAGCCAGCACTTTCTACTAGTACTTTACAGCCAGCACAATCTACTAGTACTTTACAGCTATCACCTTCTACTAGTACTTTACAGCCAGCACTTTCTACTAGTACTGTACAGCCAGCACAATCTACTAGTACTGTACAGCTAGTACCATTTACTAGTACTGTACAGCCAGCACAATCTACTAGTACTTTACAGCCAGCACTTTCTACTAGTACTGTACAGCCAGCACAATCTACTAGTACTGTACAGCTATCACCTTCTACTAGTACTTTACAGCCAGCACTTTCTACTAGTACTGTACAGCCAGCACAATCTACTAGTACTGTACAGCTAGTACATTTTACTAGTACTGTAGAGCTATCACCTTCTACTAGTACTGTACAGCCAGCACAATCTACTAGTACTGTAGAGCCAGCACCTTCTACTAGTACTGTACAGCTATCACCTTCTACTAGTACTTTACAGCCAGCACAATCTACTAGTACTTTACAGCCAGCACAATCTACTAGTACTGTACAGCCAGCACCTTCTACTAGTACTGTACAGCCAGCACAATCTACTAGTACTGTACAGCTATCACCTTCTACTAGTACTTTACAGCCAGCACAATCTACTAGTAATGTACAGCCAGCACATTCTACTAGTGCTTTACAGCCTGCACCTTCTACTAGTACTTTACAGCCAACACAATCTACTAGTAGTTTACAGCCAGCACAATCTACTAGTACTGTACAGCCAGCACAATCTACTAGTACTGTACAGCTATCACCTTCTACTAGTACTTTACAGCCTGCACCTTCTACTAGTACTTTACAGCCAGCACAATCTACTAGTACTGTACAGCTATCACCTTCTACTAGTACTTTGAAGCCAGCGCAATCTACTAGTACTGTACAGCAAGCACCTTCTACTAGTACTTTGCAGCTAGTACCTTCTACTAGTACTGTACAGCCAGCACAATGTACTAGTACTTTACAGCCAACAGTTTCTCTTGGTATTGTACAGTCAGCACAATGTACTAGTACTTTACAGCCAACAGTTTCTCTTGGTATTGTACAGCCAGCACAATGTACTACAACTTTACAGCCAACAGTTTCTCTTGGTATTGTACAGCCAGCACAATGTACTACAACTTTACAGCCAGCACCTTCTACTAGTACTTTACAGCCAGCATTTTCTCTTGGTACTTTACAGCCAAAACAATCTACTAGTACTGTAGAGCCAGCACCTTCTACTAGTACTTTGCATCCAGCAAGTTCTACTAGTACTTTACAGCCAGCACTTTCTCTTAGTATTTTACAGCCAGCCCAATCTACTAGTACTTTACAACCCCCACAATCTACTACCAATTTACAACCCATGCAAAATACTAGTACTTTACAGCCAGAACTTTCTCTTGATACTTTACAGCCAGCACCTTCTTTTAGTATTTTACAGCCAGCACGTTCTACTAGTACTTAACAGCCAACACAATCTACTAGTCCTTTACAGCCAGTACATTTAACTAATATTTTATAGCATGCTTATTCTACTAGTACTTAACAGCCAGCGCATTCTAGTATTACTTTACAGCCAGCACCTTCTACTAATACTTTACAGCCAGCACATTCTAGTAGTACTTTACAGCAAGCACATTTTACTAATACTTTACAGCCAGCACATTCTAGTAGTACTTTATAGCCAGCATGTTCTACAAGTGCTTTACAGCCAGCACAATCTACTAGTACTTAACAGCCAGCACATTCTAGTATCACTTTACAGCCAGCACATTTTACTAATACTTTACAGCCAGCACATTCTAGTAGTACATTACAGCAAGCACATTTTACTAATACTTTACAGCCAGCACAATCTAGTAGTACTTTACAGCCAGCACATTCTAGTAGTACTTTACAGCAAGCACATTTTACTAATACTTTACAGCCAGCACAATCTAGTAGTACTTTACAGCCAGCATATTTTACTAATACTTTACAGCCAGCACATTCTAGTATTACTTTACAGCCAGCACATTCTAGTATTACTTTAGAGCCAGCACATTTTACTAATACTTTACAGCTACTTGTACTTAACAGCCAGCACATTTTAGTATTACTTTACAACCAGCACATTTTACTAATACTTTACAGCTACTAGTACTTAACAGCCAGCACATTCTACTAGTACTTTACAGCAAGCAGATTTTCTAATCCTTTACAGCCAGCACAATCTAGTAGTACTGTACAGTTAACAACTTTTACTAATATTTTACAGCCAGCACAATTGTATAGTACATTACAACTAGCAGGTTACACTATAACTTTACAGCCAGCACATTTTACTTGTTCCTCCTCATGTTTTTCTTGAGTTCTTCTTATTGAGTCTTGGTTCTATCTCATGTTCCCTCTTTTACATTTGTAATCTTCCCTCAAATACACTTTCCAAGGTGTTTTTGAGGTTTGGGTTATAATATTGATTTTGTTAATTTAAACTAAAACGTTGGCTTGCAATCATTCAAACTATGTATTTAAGCTGATTTAAATTAATTGAATTGTTTGTTATTTTATATGACATGTTTTTGGTATGGTCTACCACATTAATGTGTGACAGTGTTGTATTTGAAATTCTATCACCAGCTTGTATGATTTCTTTAGAAGCATGTCAGTAAAGATTTCTAACTCTGACATCAATTAACTGTTAGAATTATAAGCCATTGAAGTCATGCATAACTTGGTTATGTGTTTTTAAATATTATAGTTGTATTATAAACTGTAATGTGCTTTGAATGCTAAAACTGTCATTCTGTTATCAATGCTGTACAAACAGATATAACACTTAATAAACATTACTAAAAATCTGATCTGTCTTGAGACTGGTTTGGTTAAGTGTTGAAATAATATCAGTGCTTTTCAGTTTTTTCTATCTTTCATCTGTTTATCTCTAAGAAGATAAACACTTAAGTTTTTTCACAATGTAGGTAAATATAACCCTAATTCCAAAAGAGTTGGGATGCTGTGAAAAGTGTACATAAAACAGAATGTAATGATTTGCAAACCTCATAGGCCCACATTTTATTCACAATAGAACATAGAACACACATCACATGGTAAAAAGTGAGACACTTGACCATTTCATGACAATTATTTACTAACTAAGTGGTACTTATAAAAGAACAGCTGGAGGAACCAAAAAAACTGTGAAGACTTTGGATACTCAACCATCTACAGTACATAATATCGTCAAAAGATTCGTCAAAGGAATAACTGTGCGCAAGGGACAAGGCTGACCGTTAATATTGGATGCTGATGATATTCGGGCTCTCAGACAGCACATCAGTAACTGCACAAGCTCAGAATCACTTCTAGAATCAGTCTGTGAACACAATTGTGATCCATAAACAAAAGTTAAAGCTGTATCATGCAAAGAAGAAGCCCCATCTTCTCTGCTAAAGCTCATTTCAACTGGAGTGAGGCACAATGGAAAACTGTTCTGTGGTCAGACAAATCCAAATTTCTAATTCATTTTGGAAACCATGGACGCGTATCCTGCGGACTTGAGAGGAGAGAGAGAGACACGTCCAGCTTGTTATCTGTTTAAAAGCCTGTATGGTCTGATGTTACATTAGTGTCTATAGCATGAACAACTTACACATCTGGTAAGACTCTATCAGTGCTGAACGGCATGCAGAGGTTTTAGAACAACATCTGCTCCATCCAGACCACGACTCTTTTAGAGAAGACCTTTATATTTTAGCAAAACCACATACTGCATCCATCACAACAGCCTGACTTCACAGAAGAAGAGTCTGGCTGCTGAACTGACCTGCCTGCAGTCCAGACCTTCACCAATAAACCATTTGGAGCTTCATGAAACGAAAAATCCAGGAAAGAAGATCCAGAACTGTTGACCAGCCGGAATACAGCATCAGACAAGAATGAAGAACATTCCCCTCCAGAACTAAAGCAGTTGGGTTCCTTACTTCCCAGACGTTTACAGACTGTAGTTAAAAGAAGAGTTGCTGCTAAACGATGGTAGACATGATCCTGTCCCAACGTTTTTTAGATGCATTGCTGCATCAAGTTCTAAGTGAGTTAATCATTTTCATGAAATGATAAAATGTCTCACTTTCAACTTTTGATAAGTGTTTTATGTTCTATTGTGAATGAAATGTGGGATTTGAAAGTCACTACATGTACATTTATGGTCTTTTAACAGGAGTTCTTATGCAGAGTGACATACAGAAGTGCTTTGTGTTCAGTCAGAGTTTGTATCTCTAGCTAAAACTAAGTCCTAACTACCCTTGAGCTTCAACACTGCCAGAAACAAGGGTCAGTACTGGTACCTATTGCGAAGAGAATAACATACAGGGTTACATACAGTACAAGTGCAGTACCTAAGAATAACCAGCCAGAGCTCATAGCTAGAAGATAAATCTAAGAATACAATCTGAGTATGTCTTGTTTATTTTTATGTGTCCATAAGTTATATTTTAAGTAGAAAAAATAAAACATAAACCTTGTCATAAACAAACAGTAAATTATAAATATTATAGGTTCACTTAAAGAAAACTTACACATATACCTTCAGTTTGAAAACATCTAAACTAGAAGTTCACTGAGAGTATATTTAAAAGTGTACTTTCAATAAACTCATAGTGGGACTGCAACTAAAGGGTAGCTTGGTGGCACAGTGGATAGAGTTGTAACACGCTCTGGTGTAACTTCTATTTCCCTCCACTGGAGGGCAGTAATAGCTGAGATATCTAAGGATTTCAAGCTCAATGTAAGTACAGAATAGTTTCATAAAGAAGTTTTGTTTAGTACAATCCAATGAAAGATAATTCAGGCTTTGTAACGATATTGTTTGTGGATTATTGGATGGTGTTTAACACAAAAGGGGATTGATCGTACCCTCACCTAAAGAAGAGGGCCTCTTGTGGATTTTGTTACATTTTTTGAATATAACCTGCTTAGACTATAGCACTTTATCTGAGGCGGAACAAAAGACCACTGGTGAGCACAGTATATGTTAAAGCTCTTCTTTGGAAACCTGTGGAAGGACTTGTAGAATTTCTAACCCGGACTGAAATGAACTGCAAGGTTTTGTAAAAAGAAAATAGAAACATTGAACACACAGAGAGTAAAGAAGAAGCATCAACCTGACAATAACTAAACATGAGAGATGAGTGGAAGAGTACGTTAAACAGATGGAAGGTCATAGGCGAGGGAGAGTGAGTGGTGAGAGGTGAGTCTTCAGATTAGATTTAAATATGGAAACAGAGGAAGACTGCTTGACCACAGGTGGGAGAGAGTTCCACAGTCGAGGAGCAAGTCTGGAAAAAGCCTGATCACCAAAGCCACAGAGTTTAGATGGTGGGACATTAAGAAGCCCAGCAGTAGAAGACCTAAGAGACCGAGACGGCTTGTAAGGGAGAAGAAGGTTGGACAGATAGGGAGTAATGGTCTATAACATTACTTATAGCATTATAGAACATTATAACTAAGTAGGAGAATCTTGAATTGGATCCTGAATTTAACAGGGAACCAGTGAAGATGCTGAAGAACATGTGTGAGTAATCGAGCAGCAGAGTTTTGTACAGTCTGAAGCTTATGGACAGAGGAGGAGCTAACACCCGCCCACAAGGAGTTACAGTGGTCTAGTGGGCTGGAAATGAAAGCATGGATGAGGATTTTAGCAGCGGACTGAGAAAGAGAGTTTAGAGTTGTAGCTATAGTTTGGTCTCCCAGTGTCTGTGTGGAGTGTGTATGGTCTCCCAGTGTCTGTGTGGAGTCCGTATGGTCTCCCAGTGTCTGTGTGGAGTCTGTATGGTCTCTCAGTGTCTGTGTGGAGTGTGTACGGTCTCCCAGTGTCTGTGTGGAGTGTGTACGGTCTCCCAGTGTCTGTGTGGAGTGTGTACGGTCTCCCAGTGTCTGTGTGGAGTGTGTACGGTCTCCCAGTGTCTGTGTGGAGTGTGTACGGTCTTCCAGTGTCTGTGTGGAGTTTGTATGGTCTCCCAGTGTCTGTGTGGAGTGTGTAGGGTCTTCCAGTGTCTGTGTGGAGTTTGTATGGTCTCCCAGTGTCTGTGTGGAGTGTGTACGGTCTCCCAGTGTCTGTGTGGAGTGTGTACGGTCTCCCAGTGTCTGTGTGGAGTGTGTACGGTCTTCCAGTGTCTGTGTGGAGTGTGTACGGTCTCCCAGTGTCTGTGTGGAGTGTGTATGGTCTCCCAGTGTCTGTGTGGAGTGTGTATGGTCTCCCAGTGTCTGTGTGGAGTGTGTACGGTCTCCCAGTGTCTGTGTGGAGTGTGTACGGTCTTCCAGTGTCTGTGTGGAGTTTGTATGGTCTCCCAGTGTCTGTGTGGAGTCTGTATGGTCTCCCAGTGTCTGTGTGGAGTCTATATGGTCTCCCAGTGTCTGTGTGGAGTGTGTATGGTCTCCCAGTGTCTGTGTGGAGTGTGTACGGTCTCCCAGTGTCTGTGTGGAGTTTGTACGGTCTCCCAGTGTCTGTGTGGAGTGTGTATGGTCTCCCAGTGTCTGTGTGGAGTGTGTATGGTCTCCCAGTGTCTGTGTGGAGTGTGTACGGTCTCCCAGTGTCTGTGTGGAGTGTGTATGGTCTCCCAGTGTCTGTGTGGAATGTGTATGGTCTCCCAGTGTCTGTGTGGAGTCTGTATGGTCTCCCAGTGTCTGTGTAGAGTGTGTATGGTCTCCCAGTGTCTGTGTGGAGTGTGTATGGTCTCCCAGTGTCTGTGTGGAGTGTGTACGGTCTCCCAGTGTCTGTGTGGAGTGTGTATGGTCTCCCAGTGTCTGTGTGGAGTGTGTATGGTCTCCCAGTGTCTGTGTGGAGTGTGTATGGTCTCCCAGTGTCTGTGTGGAGTGTGTACGGTCTCCCAGTGTCTGTGCGGAGTGTGTCCGGTCTCCCAGTGTCTGTGTGCAGTGTGTACGGTCTCCCAGTGTCTGTGTGGAGTGTGTATGGTCTCCCAGTGTCTGTGTGGAGTGTGTATGGTCTCCCAGTGTCTGTGTGGAGTGTGTATGGTCTCCCAGTGTCTGTGTGGAGACTGTATGGTCTCCCAGTGTCTGTGTGGAGTCTGTATGGTCTCCCAGTGTCTGTGTGGAGTGTGTATGGTCTCCCAGTGTCTGTGTGGAGTGTGTATGGTCTCTCAGTGTCTGTGTGGAGTGTGTATGGTCTCTCAGTGTCTGTGTGGAGTGTGTATGGTCTCTCAGTGTCTGTGTGGAGTGTGTATGGTCTCCCAGTGTCTGTGTGGGTTTCTGACAACAATCAAAAGATGTGCAGTCAGATGGATTGTGAGTGTGTGTGTGTGTGTGTTGAAGATGAGTTACCAAACTAGTAAACTAACAGTATAAACCCATAAGTTTACTTTTAGTGCAGTTGCAGTACAAAACATGTAAACTAGTTGTGTACGTTAAGTCTACTACTCTGTCATAAACAAAAACTGGGCCTATTTAGAAAAAAAATAGAAATATTAAATAGCAGAAATAGTACATATACAAGTGTACTACCAGTACAATGATATCAGTATACTAACTACATAAAGTATACTTGGGAAATATACTTCAACTGTACTTAAGTTTACTTAATAAAATGTACTTTAAATATATTTGTTTTTATAAGGTACCCTCATCCAGAGGAGACAAAGAGGATCTATGGTGTTTCATGCAGAGCAAACAAGACATGACACTTTCTCTTTCAGTGGAAAGAAAACTCAAAGGTCAAAAACCATGTGACTCTGTGACTCGCCCTAACATTTGGGTGTGACTTGCCTCTATACAGCGCCTAGTGATTTCAGGTCAGCTCAAAATGTGGTTCCTGCTAATCAGGTGCACAAGAACATATATTTAGTTTCATTTCTGTGAGAGTGAAGCCTGTGAAGCTTTTATAGAGGAAACACGTCCCGGCGTCTGTGAGGATCGAGCACGGTGATGATGGCTTCATCTCACACTTCACTGGAGGAAAACCTCTCATGTTCCATCTGCTTGGAAATCTTTAGGGATCCTGTGGTTCTTGGTTGTAGTCACAGTTTCTGCAAGGCTTGTCTGGACAGCAGCTGGACGAGGAAGGAGGCGAAGGAATGTCCACTCTGTGGGAAAACATCCAAGTCTACTCCTCTTCACAGTCTGTCCCTTAAAAACACCTGTGAGTCGTTAATAGAGGAGAAGAGACGCAGAACTTCAGTAGAACCACGAGGTGTGGTATGTATGGCTCATGCTGAGAAGCAGCAGCTCTTCTGTGTGGACGACCAGAAGCTGGTGTGTATGCAGTGTGTGGCTCACAACCATAAAGATCACAACTTCTGCTCCATCAGCAAAGTGGCCAGTGAGCACAAGGTAAAGCTTTTGTTTTGGGTAATTTGGATTGTTTTGATAACACTTACTATAAATTCTGTATTCACGACACTGTATAAGTGCATCTATAAGACTTTATATAGCAGGTATAGTACCTTATAATGCCTGTATAGTTGCTCTTAGATAGATAGATAACATTATATTTACCTATCTATCTATCTATCTATCTATCTATCTATTCATCTATCTATCTAAATATAAAGCTGGTAACTAAAAAGATATAATGCATTAACAAGCCTGATGTTATAAAGTCTTATAAAATCCTACACATTTAATTATATCTACTTTTTCTACTTTAATGTATATCTACTGTATTAATTACAGTCTTAGTATCTAAACTTGGATTACCAACAGCCCGAATATCTAAACCTGGATTACCCACAGCCCGAATATCTAAACCTGGATTACTGTCAGACCGAGTACCTATACCTGGATTACTCATACGTTGAGTATTTCTACTCACAGGCCATCAGGCCTGAGAACAACTCACGCACTAAATCTCCAACCTCTCCTATCTGAACTGGTTTTAACTGGTCTGATTTTAACTGCACCTTACACTCACTGTACTGTCAGAATACTGTTTACATTCACTGTACTGTCAGAATACTGTTTACATTCACTACTCTCACAAACATTGTTTACATTTGTTACTTGCAACTTGCACTTTATGGCTGCTGCTCTTCATACTTGCACAAAAAAGCACACATAACTTTTATTTTTTATTCTTTAACTATAAAATACTTTTGTCTAATTCAACTTATATTGTTATACTTTGTATATTTTGTATATATTTTTTATTATTTCTTTTATTTGTTACCTTTATCTATTGATGAATGGAGGAACAGCAAAGTAAGAATTTCATTGTACAGTGTAACTGTCTGTTCTGCTGTACACATGACAATAAAACTCTTGAATCTCTTGAATCTTGAATCTATTTATACCTGGATTACTCACAGCCCAGGTATTTATACCCAGATTACTCATAGCCCGAGTATCTATACCTGGATTACTCACAGCCCAGGTATTTATACCCAGATTACTCATAGCCCGAGTATCTATACCTGGATTACTCGCAGTCCGAGTATCTATACCTGGATTACTCATAGCTCGAGTATCTATACCTGGATTACTCGCAGTCCGAGTATCTATACCTGGATTACTCATAGCCCGAGTATCTATACCTGGATTACTCACAGCCCAGGTATTTATACCTGGATTACTCATAGCCCGAGTATCTATACCTGGATTACTCACAGCCCAGGTATTTATACCCGGATTACTCATAGCCCGAGTATCTATACCTGGATTACTCGCAGTCCGAGTATCTATACCTGGATTACTCACAGCCCAAGTATCTATACCTGGATTACTCGCAGTCCGAGTATCTATACCTGGATTACTCGCAGTCTGAGTATCTACACCTGGATTTCTCGCAGTCCGAGTATCTATACCTGGATTACTCACAGCCTGAGTATCTATACCTGCATTACTCTCAGGTCGAGTATTTATACCTGGATTACTCAAGCCCTAATATCTATACCTAGATTACTCACAGTCTGAGTATCTATACCTGGATTAATCACAGTCCGAGTATCTATACATGGATTACTCACAGCCCGAGTATCTATACCTGGATTACTCTCAGACCGAGTATCTATACCTGGATTACTCTCAGACCAAGTATCTATACCTGGATTACTCTCAGACCAAGTATCTATACCTGGATTACTGTCAGACCGAGTATCTATACCTGGATTACTCTCAGACCAAGTATATATACCTGGATTACTGTCAGACCGAGTATCTATACATGGATTACTCATATGTTGAGTATTTATACCCGGATTACTCACAGCCCAGGTATTTATACCCGGATTACTCATAGCCCAAGTATCTATACCTGGATTACTCACAGCCCAAGTATCTATATCTGGATTACTTACAGTCTGAGTATCTATACCTGGATTACTCATAGCCCAAGTATCTATACCTGGATTACTGACAGTTCAAGTATCTATACCTATATTACTCACAGACTGAGTATCTATACCTGCATTACTCTCAGGTCGAGTATCTATACTTGGATTACTTACAGCCCGAGTATCTATACATGGATTACTCATACGCCAAGTATCTATACCTGGATTACTCACAGCCCGAGTATCTATACCTGGATTACTCACAGTGTGAGTATCTATACCTGGATTACTCACAGCCCGAGTATCTATACCTGGATTACTCACAGTGTGAGTATCTATACCTGGATTACTCACAGTCTGAGTATCTATACTTGGATTACTCACAGCCTGAGTATCTATACCTGGATTACTCACAGTCTGAGTATCTATACCTGGATTACTCACAGCCTGAGTATCTATACCTGGATTACTCACAGTCTGAGTATCTATACCTTGATTACTCACAGATTGAGTATCTATACCTGGATTACTCACAGTGTGAGTATCTATACCTGGATTACTCACAGTCTGAGTATCTATACTTGGATTACTCACAGCCTGAGTATCTATACCTGGATTACTCACAGTCTGAGTATCTATACCTGGATTACTCACAGCCTGAGTATCTATACCTGGATTACTCACAGCCTGAGTATCTATACCTGGATTACTCACAGACTGAGTATCTATACATGGATTATTCACAGACTGAGTATCTATACCTGGATTAATCACAGTCTGAGTATCTATACCTGGATTGTGATGAAGAGGTTGAAGCTGAACTGAAAGATGGGCTGCTATCGAGCAGCAGATTAAGAACCACCAAGAAAACAAACCACCACATACTAAAGTGTTGAGCTACAACTGGTGTGTTGGCGGTTGGTGGACCTCGATACCGAGGAGCTCCACAACGTCTGTCGTTTACTGTCCTGTGGATCAACCAGCACCACACACTCAACTCCGCCCCTCATCATTAACGTTACGCTGTTTACTTACCGTAACGTACACTTTTACATCTATCACCAGTGTTCACCCCCAGATCACCCTTACACACTACAATACTCACTCCTACTGACCACCAGCACCATCAGCTCAGCTTCTCCTTCACCAGTTCTCCTGTTTCCACCTTAAATGGAGGTGCAGGTACGTTCTGGCTCCTGCTGCACTGTTTAAGGTGGAACAGGAAAACTGGTGTATGAGCTGCTTCACCCTCGTGCGCTCGGTAGGAGTGAGTATTGTAGAGTGAACAGTTGGTCTGGGGGTGATGTGACTGGTCACTGGTGAGATTTAAAACTACAGCTACAAGAAACTGGAACAGGAAGTTCAGTCTCTCGTCCTGACCACAGACGAAGGTGTTCACCCACAGATCACCTGTACACACTACAATACTCTCTCCTACTGACCACATGGTCTGATCTGAATTGATGATTTATTTAAAGCAGGCTTATTGTTCATGTAACGGTGAACAGAACTTGTATTTACTGAAATTTACAGAACGGAAAACTGTAATGCTTAAAAATATCTGATTGTTGAAATGTACAAATGTAAATCTTGATTTTTAGGCCCAACTTCAGGGACCACTGCAGAAACTTCAGGCCAGTCTGAAATCCCTGACTTCAAAACAGACTTCCTTCTCTCATATATCTATAGAGCTGCTCGAGGTAGTACATGTTTTACATCTTACGTATAAATCAGCTTCTTTTTATCAAAGACCTGAAATTCCAGCCTCTCCCATCCTGCAGTCTCAGGTCCATCAGACGGAGAAGCAGATAAGTGAGGAGTTTGTGAAGCTTCATCAGTTCCTCAGAGAGGAGAAGAAGATCAGGATTGCTGCTCTGAAGGAGGAAAAGAAGAAGAAAGAAAAGGAGAGAAATGAAAGGATTGACGAAATCGGGAACTTGTGTTCGGATCTCTCTGAACGAATTCAAAAGATTCAGGACGACATGACGCTGGACGACAGCGTCTTCTTACAAGTAAGCATTTCCCATCGACCCTGCTCAAGATCAGAAATGTTGCAGATGGGTAAAGGGAAGCGACGTCCACTGATGGTTCTTTGTTGTCTTTTTCAGAAATTCAGAGACATAGAGGAGAGGTACATTCAATGTTTGGTATTTAGGTCTTTCATTTTTGTAAAGCAACTTAACTCACAAGCTCAGCGTGATCAAAGTTCAAGAAACTGAAATTAGACTGTCAAGTAGATTTGGAATAAAACATAAAAGCTTATAGACGATAATATGATATTCCTATATAACCTATTATACATATATCTGTTCCAGAACCAAGTACACAGCTCCAAGTCTAAATCTGAACTCATTCCCTTTGATTGATGTGGCTAAACACCTGGGGAACCTGAAATACAGAGTGTGGGAGAAGATGAAAGATGTCTGTCCTTACTGTAAGTACATGTGTGAAAATTTCTGAACAAATGTATTAATACTCGTATTAAAAAGCGGATTGCCTCCCATTTTCTTAGTAAACAAGTCAGCAAATGTTATTTTCATGTCATTCCGAACTCCAATCCAGATGGAGGCAGTAAGTGATTCCGAGGAGCTCCACAACGTCTCTCGTTTACTGTCCTGTGGATCAACCAGCACCACACACTCAACTCCGCCCCTCTCGTCTTTAACGTTACACTGTTTACTTACCGTAACGTACGCTTTTAAATCTATCACCAGTGTTCACCCCCAGATCACCCTTACACACTACAATACTTACTCCTACTGACCACCAGTGTTCACCCCCAGATCACCCTTACACACTACAATACTCACTCTTACTGACCACCAGTGTTCACCCCCAGATCACCCTTACACACTACAATACTCACTCCTACTGACCACCGGCACCATCAGGTCACCCCCAGATCACCCTTACACACTACAATACTCACTTCTACTGAACACCAGTGTTCACCCCCTGATCACCCTCACACACTACAATATTCACTCCTACTGACCACCAGCACCATCAGCTCAGCTTCTCCTCCACCAATTCTCCTGTTTGCACCTGAAATGGAGCTGCAGGTACGTTCTGGCTCCTGCTGCACTGTTTAAGGTGGAACAGGAAAACTGGTGAATGAGCTGCTTCACCCTCGTGTGCTCGGTAGGAGTGAGTATTGTAGAGTGAACAGTCGGTCTGGGGGTGATGTGACTGGTCACTGGTGAGAGGTTTAAAACTACAGCTACAAGAAACTGGAACCGCAGACGAACCGCAGACGAAGTGTCCGAGAGTTCTGCTGCTGCTTTCTGGTCAGTTTCTTGTATTTTTCTCCTCATGGACAAAAACTTTTGGTACTATATGAAAGCTTCTCGTGGTTCCCAGTTAAACTAATTCTGAGCAACCAGAGAGAGTGTGTTAGCGCGCCCTATGTGGATAATCACTTTCTGCCCTCCATCTGCAGTTCACAACACAGTTAAATGACATCATTTGCAAACAACCTACTGGTTTTACGAACCCAATTACAAAAAACGTTGGAATGATGGGCAAAATGCAAGTAAAAACATAGCATTTCTATATTATATTAAAATGAAAACAATACAAAGATTGTTTTATGTTTTATCTTATTCAACACCATAGATTTATGTAAATATACACTCATTCTTAAATTGATGCCTTTGACACTGTTTCAACATTGGTGGGACAGAAGAACTTTAGACTAGCAACACTGTGAAATGTCTTAAACAGGTGATGCAATGACGCTTAGATATAAAATAAACATCCAGGTATTAGTGCGCGGGCATCAGGGGGTAACCTGCACCTGCACCCTTCTAGACTCCGTCTTCTTCAGAGACGTCCAGGATTATTCCAACATGATCAACACCAAGAAACGTTCTGCACATGTTAAAGCAGCATGGCTGTGAAATCAGAATCTGCAGGTGCTAAATTGACCTCCAGCCCCTTCTTCCAGTGAAAACGAATTTGCATTATTCAATTTAAATATGAAAACAAAAGCCCTGATTGGTTTAAAAACTTTCACCTTCAAAGCCGTATCATTTTGTGTTTTCAGTTTTCAAACAAAAATTAAACTGTGATGAACCTATTAGCATTTTACACACTGTGCAAACTTGTTTTGGGAATGGGAGGTTAAGTAAATGTAAAGTCAGATCAAAGGTTAATATATAAGTAATATTTGGCTATTTACTGAATTTAATTTACATTTCTGACATTCTTAAATTCATTGATTACATTTTAAGTCAATAATTATTATTCATTATTAGCTACTAGTTCCAGTCCAAAAACATCTTAAGTGTATGTAGAAAATCAAATGCTAACTCAGTCATGTACACATTCTTCTATCTTTTCATAAGATCCTGTAATTCTGAGTCCAGCGACCAAGAAGCTGAACCTTAAACTGTCTGAGGATTTAAGCAGCGTTACATTTGAACAAGGAGTGACTCCAAACTCGCCAGAGAAGACTTTCCCATTAGCACTGGGCTCGGAGGGATTCACCACAGGAACCTGGGAGGTAGAGGTTGGACACAGTCAGCAGTGGGCTGTTGGAGTCATCAAAGAATCTTATAAGGAAACAAGACAAGCGTTGAAGGACTCAGTATTAATATATCTTCTGAACGGTAAACAGTCATGGAATCCAACAGCTCCCAAGTTCATGAAGGTTCGTGTGATTGTGGACGCCGAGAAAGTGACGTTCACTGATCCTGATACCAACACAGCATTACAATCACACCCACGTGTCTCTAATGAGAAGGTATATCCTTGTTTTTATACACTTAGCCAAGATCCACTGAGGATTCTACCCGCAAAGGTTTCAGTGTCAGTGTAGATGATGGTCACTCCACCAGTTCTAATAATAATAATAATAATAATAATAATAATAATAGTAATAATTATAATAATAATAAAAAAAATGCATGTCCTGAATGAACCGCAGGATGGTTGTTCAGCTTAAGCACTGTGAGGAATGAAGGATGAATAAATGACAAGTAGAGGAGTGCAGGTCAGTGTGTTCTGCTCTGAGTACAGTGAGGTAGTTTGGAGGGTGTAGGTTAAATTAAACCATGAGGTTTGGGTGCGCTTGGAAATGAATGGGACTCTATGGGGGGAAAAAGAGGGATGGAAAAAAGCGATAAACACTGCACTGCAGTCATGGTCGGGGGTCTGTCCTGAGTCTGTGTATGTAAAACAGAGTCTGTCGGTCGAGCAGAAGTTCAGTAGATTGGCGTTTACTTTTCTGTCCTATTTATTCTGTATGGGAAATAATACGTTGCTTTACGGAATTCGTGCATCCGACCAAAAAGCTCTGGACATTTTAGAGCAGGAACAGAGTCGATATTTCAAAAACTGCGGGAGGAGTAACGCAGCTAAAATCTGGTAGAAAGCAGAAAAGCGAATAACTATATAGTTACTCAGTGCTCTGCAAAATAAAAACATAATAATAATAATAATAATAATAATAATAATAATAATAATAGTGACCAAGATACAAAAATCAACACCACAGATAATGGGATGGTATGAGCAGTAATAGATTAATAGAGTTCAGATTGTATGCAAGGTTGGCTTTAAATGAGGACAGAGATTTGCTGAATATTAGAAGGAAGATGATTCCAGAAGCTTGGAGCAAGTCTGGAAAATGCTTGATCACAAAAGCTTTGGAGGTTAGAGGAGGGAATGGTCAGCAGACCAGCTGTAGAAGACCAGAGAGAGTGGGATCAGACATATAGGAAGGTGAGAGCATCATAAGTGAGTATCTTAGACTGAAGGTGGTATATGAGTGGAAGCCTGTGGAGATCTTGGAGAAGAGGTGCAATATGTTGGTGAACCCTGGCGCGAGCGAGGAGATTCAGAACCATCTAAAGTTTGTGAAGTAATGAAGAACTGATACCTGCATGAAGAGAACAAATAGAAATGAAAGCATGAATGAGAGTTTGAGCAGCAGGCTGGGTCTCTGCATCAGAGAGCTGTGATTCATCCAGTTCCAGATGTCTGAGAGGCACCAAGTTCACAGTCCTGAAGTGCTGTGAAACCAGAACCAGACCAAACCAGACATGTTCTACTGAACGCTCGACTCCTCAGACCACTGTACACATTTCTACAGTCCAACAGTACTTACAGTTTAAGAACTAAGAGAATCTTTGTTTGAATTCTGGGCGGCAAAGTTTTAGAAACTGCACTGGTAGAGGCAGTTCAGCTCAGGAGTATGACTGTAGAGAATATGAAAGTAAACAGATTAGAAATTTTAGAGTGTGGCTGGTGACTCCGGCAGATTTAACTATAACAGCCTAAACTAAAAGGAGAGAACCAGAACAACATAGAAATGAGAGCACCCTGACTACTACTGTATATAATGCTGCCCTGCTGTAGAGTTATTAATTGAGCCTCACCCCAAGCATTTCAATGCATGTTTTGTCCTGACATGATGTGCAAATGCTGCCTCAGAGCCTGACCAACCAGAAACAATAGAATTGAGTATAATTATTGATAATGATCCCAAACATACAAGTAAATCCACCAAAGAAAGCCTAAAGGAAGAAATTGTGAAACTGCCAAGTTAAAACCTGATCTGAAACACACTGGAACGCTGCTGTGGAGGGATTTAAAAAGGGCTGGACATGAAGAACCTCCTTAAATGCTTTAAATGCTGCACACTTTAAATAGTTTAGCATGAAGGACAAATATTTGTTTTACTGCCAAAGGGGGCAGAACCAGTTACTGAAGCCAGGGATGTACATAGTTCATAATAATTTATGATATGATTATAAATATATAAATGAATATATATTTATCATAAATGTCTTTTGAAGTTAATTGTTGTATGTTCTTAATTTTTTTATATACAAGATTTGTATATATGTGTGTGCACGTGTATACACACATGTTTTTCTTAAACACATTTGCTTACCGAGTACATCTGGTAATAAAATAAATAAAAATAAAATATTTTCTGTGGGGGTCCTGATCATTAAAGAACAGAGTATACAGAGTATACAAAGAAAGTATACAGAGAATCAGATGAACTACAGTCTGTAAATGGAGCTCCTGTATGGTCAGTGGAGCTAAAACAGTGGAGAGTGAGTGGAGATAAAAGGAGGTGGATTTATTGTTATGGTTGGTTGGTGTAAATGTATGTTGTGCTTCAAAAGTACTGAAATGCAACAAAAACAAAGAACTGCAGTGTAGAAACTGTAATGTGTGGTAAACATCTTTACAGCTGAATAAACGATACAGGATAAAAGACATTGCTACACTGTACCTTTCAGTTACCGTCTCTCACCCACACCCTGAGGTTACTCTTAAATCATTTGCATGTGTGGTTTCATTTCTGACAATTGAAAGTTCAGCTGACTGGTTTTGTGAGATTCACTGTGGATAAAAGGCTTCATAAAAACAACTTTGGTCACCGCAAACATCTAAGCAAAGCTGCAATGGCTTCATCGCTGTCTTGGCTGGAGAAGGACTTGACGTGTGGAATCTGTAAGGGCGTTTATAAGGAACCTTTGCAACTTCATTGCGCTCACACTTTCTGCAAGGCTTGTCTGAAGAAACACTGGGCAGGGCGTGAAGCGAGAACGTGTCCCCGATGTAGGAAAAGGTGCCCTCCTGAAAATCCACCCACCAACTGAGCGCTGAAAAAGATCTGCAAGTCTTTTCTTCAGGAGAATAAATCAGAGGAACTAAATAAAAACCAAACTGCAGTCACCTCCACAATGATAATAAGTTACATAAAAAAGCCACCAAAATCCAGGTATGTGCACCAAATCACTCTGCCTTTGTTCACATTATAGGCTTAAGTGGCCCAAATCAGATTTTTTTAGTCCTAGATCGGATACATGTCGGATTTGTAGGCACGCGGCTTGAATGTGGACGTTCTGATTGGATATCCTGTGTTTTGTTGCCTGAGCACGTGCTAACAAACTTTAATACAGAGTCTTCTTACAAATATTTTGTTTTTGTTGTTGTTGCTGGCGGAGGTGACATGTATTTGTTCACCTTGGACACATACAGGTTACTTACAGCTATGAATGTGAATCAAGATGACCTGAGCTGAATATCAGAATTGATTAGTAAGGCTTGTAATGTGAACATAGCCTCTCTCACGCCTAGATTTACCTGCTATGTCTCAGCCTAGGATTGGCTCACCTATTAGGCCGGCCTTGGCCAACAGGGGGAGGTAGCTCCTCAGTGATCAAAGTCAAGGAAGTACCTTCTACAGTCCAGAAGCAAACAGAGCAGCAAAGTATGGCGTCGTCCCTCTCGTCCCTGGAGGACGCCCCAGACATTGTATGAATGTGTTCAGTTCCTTCAGCAGCAATCTTGATTTAGCTTAATGAAGTACTGAGCAGTCAAAGCAGGTATTAGATGAGAACTGTAAATAATACTGGGTGGTTTAGGAGAAGCTTGGAAAGGGTTAAATAAACACACTGACATATGGAAAAGCTCTACTTACTCTATTAATACTGATTAATATTTAATAATAATAATAATGAAGTGTTTACTGAGTAAATCAAAACTTATTTCTCATCTGGAAAAATAGCTTTAAATGTAATAATGTCCCTAAGTGTCTTAAAATCCCTTGAACAGCATTTAGTAGAGACATTTCTAGAAAGAGCTGCAGTCCAATCTGATTGGTCACTAATTGGAATAGTTGGTTTCTTGTGTGTTTTTTAAGATCCAGTGATTCTGGAGCCGAACACTGCCCACAGCAGTCTTCACCTGTCGGTGGACTTGGTCAAAGTGAACTGCAGGGATTTGAAGCAGAACCTTCCAAACAACCCGGAGAGGTTCATGATGCACCCAGTCATCCTGGGCTCTGAGGGCTTCAGCGCCGGAACCCACAGCTGGGTAGTGGACGTCGGGGAAAGTGACAACTGGACCATAGGGGTGGTGAAGGAGTCGGTCAAGAGAAAGGAAGAGATCTCAGTGAGCCCGCAGGAAGGGTTCTGGACCGTAAGTCGAGAAGATGGGAAATTCTCATTCAACCCAAGATATGGCAGAGCTGAGAGAGTGCAGAGGGTCCGGGTACAGGTGAACTGGGATGGAGGGCAGGTCATGTTCACCAACGTGGAGACCAACACACAATTACAGAGCTATTCACTCTCACGAGAGAAACTGTTCCCGTATTTTTCTACACTCAGTGAACTACCACTGAAGATTCTACCAACCAAGATCTTACTGTCACCAAATGAAACCCACAATGAAGATGGGTCTTGCTCTTCTCAAACATGGACAGGAAAAAAAGGTTCCACACAGTATTTAAAAAAAAATACCAATGTTAAAAAATATCTTTCTTTTGTAATTTACACAAATGCACATTTTACAAAAATTCAACATTTGTCAAACAAATGAACACATTCATTCTCATTGTATTTGTACTTGTTTTAATATCTGGTGGACCAGAGAAGGATGGGTTCCCATTTTTGAGTCTGGTTCCTGAGTTTGAGGGAGTCTGAGGGAGGTGTTCCTGGCAATGCTCATTGGTGAGGTTGGACCCGTATTTTTCAGTAAAGCTGCTTTGTGACAACATCTGTTGTAAAAATGTCCTATAAATAAGTAAGCCTTAAAAATAACCATATAAATATGCTAATTCAGCCATTTAGCTTACCATTTAATAATGAGCTGCAATTGTTTAATACTCTAGAGGCAACTACCAACAGACAGAAGTAAGGCAAGGATGTTAAAGAAGTAGCATGCAACCTTTTAAATAGACTCTGATCTCAGTTAGCAGTCAAAACCATTACCAAATCAGAATTCTGTTACCTTAGAGATTTTACGACTAAACCAGAGCTGGAAAAATTCATCCAGGTCTTTATTCCTAGTGGGGTTGATCACTGTAATGGTCTCATAACAGAACTCCTGAAAAAGACAAACAGCTTCAGCTGATCCTCAGCTAAGTGTAACTGTCCATTCTTAAATCCTTTCACTGGATACCAGTATGTTACAGAATCAACTGTAAGGTTCTATTACTGGTCTCCAATCAACTAAATAGCCTAAGACCAGCCTATATATCTGATACGCTGAGCAGAACTCATTGAGAATCCTTAGATCACTGAGAACTAGTCAGTTAGTCCTGCCCAAGATAAAAACTAAACATGGCAAAACAGAGTTAGCCACTATGCTGCTCTTGCATGGAACACTAGAGCAATAGAAGAACCCCAGTTCTAGATAATCCAGGTTTTAAAAAACTTTTCTTTTTGAGCAGGTCACTTTAAATCCCAGTTTAAAGCACTTAAGTTAAGCGCTACAACATGTATATCCAGTAATGGTAGTTCATTTCCTATTTAGATGTGTCGTAACTTTGTTTTGCCGTCAGAATGAAGAGGAAGACCAGTTCAGAAAGAAAGCTTTTTATTCTTGGACCATGGTACCAACGTTTCTCTGAGCTCTCATACCCTGGTCTCAATGATGTCTCCTCTGCATTGTCTTTTATAGGCCCACCTTCCTGCCCTTTTGGCCAGTCATAATTTTTTTTGGGTGGACAGTGGTTCTCAAATAGAAGTTCTAAGATAACGTTGCAGCATCTTGTTCTCGAGCCTAAAGTTGCCTGCCATAAATGCCCCAAATGCTGGGGGTCACAAAGCCATGACCTTCCCGCAAGCCCTGCAGCAATCAGCAGACCGATATACTGGTATAGTGTGTAAAATCCAACAGATGTTTACCTTTTGTTTATCTTTCAAAATATATTGTTTATGCCAATTTTCCTTCAAGTATAATGTGGGCCAGTAAACTTAGCCAAACACAAAATAAGGCTTTGGGGTTTTTAATTCTGGCTTTAAGGAAATATATTTCCATATTTTATGACATAAATAATATTTTATGTCCGTCTCTTCATAGTCTTTCCAGAGTGTAATAAACCAGACACCTGTTCCAATACGGATCACTTTAGAGATCATTAAACCAGCGATAGACCAGCGATCAATCCAACGCCATCCGCAATAAAAGACACACCATCTACACAAAAACATGAGAAATATGCATCTACAGGTGTTTATGTGCATGAATTGATGGAAACATCCTGAAAAATCCTAATATTTAGCTGCGAAAACAGAATTTCTCAGCCGCTGCTATAACCGCACCATAACACCTTAACATTGCCTCTATCGCCTACTGCGCTTGCGTGATGCGTAAACCGAGTAAATATGTATTTAATATGTGTGTGTGTGTGTTAGTGTGTGTGGAGTTATGAATAGCACTATCATACTGTAGTCTGCAGTTACAGCTGATTCTTCAAGGATGAATCCTGAGCCTATCACCACACAACATGTAAACTCTTCATTTGTTTCATTTGTGGTCAAAATGGACTTCAAATTCAAGTTATTCCTTTTTTAGATGGTATTCTAGATGAGACTATACCTAAGATCCACCACCTGGATCACCTGGTAGACCACCTGGTAGTTGTTAAGTGTCATTTTTTTTGACACTTCTGCTCAGTGGCCATATTGACTGGACACCGTGGTCACTGTGCTGATAATATAAATGGTGTGTTTAATTAGAGCACTGTATAATGTAAATGTAATATAAGGGGTCTTTTATTTTAACAGGAACAGCTCAAAAGCCCCCTGTGGCCCAAGACTAAACTAAAACAAATTGTAAATCTTTTTTTAGATGCTGAAAGATGCTAAAAAGAGGTCAATTCTAGGCAAGATTATTTTACTTATTGTGATATATTACTGTGATATATTATCATAATACTGAATAATACAATGACCAATCAAATCTGTTAATAAAATAAAATACCTGATATATTACTGGATTTGTTTTGTTCAATAACTGGTAAATTGGTATTATGTTTTTTAAATCTCCTTTGACCTCATTTATCTCCAGAAACTATAAGCAATGGTTATCAGTCATATATAAGTCATATAGTCATAAGCCACATGACTAGCTTTTGTTTATTTATGGGCACACTTACTAATGATTAATTAATTGATTTATTAATTATTATTCATTTTTAATTTCTCAAAATGTAAAATGAAACTGTAATCTGATTTTTCTGTTTTTCCCCAATGGTGTCCTACTCTTAGTACAGTTCAGATTACATTGGAATATCAGAATCAGAATTGTGTCACACATGCAAGGATGACATGTAACAAGAACAATATTACATTAGGAGAAACACACAACACAATACAATAAACAGAACAAGAATAAGACTAATAAGAGTAATAAGGAGTCAGGAGAGGTGCTGATGAAATATATGAAAAACTGTGCTTGTACAGCTGCAGTGGTATAGGATATCTGCTGTTGGATTGAAAGCTGAAACTTTATAGGAAAATAAAAACAACCTTTTAATGTAAGTCAACATAACCAGACTTTTTTGGGTCATTTCTTTTGGACCATTTATCATGGAATTTATATACAATGTGAAATGGACACCATGGTTTGATGAACAATCATCAGTGATGTGTAGAGTACAGTAGAATCTGATAGCAGACATTAGACAGACATCTAAACAATCATTATGTTTGGTGGTGATGTAGTGCCCTTTTAAAAAAAAAAAAACAGGCAAAAGGGTTCAGTCACAAACACAACAGCACATATGCAAACCAAACACCAAGTTTGTGAAGTTTGTAAATCTACTTAAAAGAGATCTATAAATGTAACATTATGAGCTAATGTTAGCAATATAGCACTTGACTAACTTGCAGGCACCATCAGGGTAATATGCATCAACAGAAGATTCAGACTGTAAGTCTTTGGAAAATGCTCTAAATTAACAGAAAAGCTTTTTTATATCCAAATAAAATATTTAATCTAGCAAAGTGCACAATGCTTAAATGCTAAAATGTGCAACCGAAGTGGTTTGATGTCTTTGTGCACTTATTAGCGGTCAGAAAACATGGAAGCATATAAACTACTGCAGCTTATTGTTCCACGTTTGTTAATCCAAAAGAGTAAATAATCACATTAAACGGCTTCCCAGTTGTAAACAGTGGCTGTGACTACTGCTTGTTCCTAAATGCACCAATAAGAATCACCAGAGCTTCCACTCTATCAAGTTTAAGCATCACTAACTTAAGCTAAAAACTTCCATTCATGGCCGATTAGAATCCAGGGAAAGGTTTAGAGGAAGGATAAAAATCAATGCTTTGTGTGGTGTGATCGTCAGGTGGTTGTACCTGTTTTCCCAGTTTCAGTGAGTCTCTATAGGACAAACAGCTTATATGATCACACTCAGCCAGGAACAGTCACGATGGCATCGTCTCGAACTTCTCTAGAGGAAGATCTGACATGTACAATTTGTCAGGACATCTATAAAGAACCTCTGCTCCTTCTTTGTTCCCACACGTTCTGCAGGAACTGTCTGGAGAGAAGCTGGGCAGAGCGTGGAGTGAGAGAATGTCCTCTCTGCAGGAAGAGGTACTCCCTCGAAAACCCACCGATCAACCGAGCCCTGGAAGGTGCCTGTCAGTCTTTCATCCAGGAGAGGAATCGCAGAGCTTCAGCCCAGTCTAGGGGTCTGCTGTGTCCTCAACATAACGAGAAACTGCATCTCTTCTGTGTGGATGATGAGAAGCTGGTCTGTGTCGAGTGTACGTCTCAGGAACATCAGATGCACAATCTCTGTTCCCCCAAGAAGGCTGCCAGCGAACGGAAGGTAGAGTAACTATACTTTCGGAAGAGGCAGAGCAGGCTGTACTTTCTGAGAAGGCTGCGGTCCTTTAAAATCTGCACGAAACTCCTGTGGATGTTTAATCAGTTTGTGGTCGCCAGTGTCCTGTTTTACACCGTGGTGTGTCCAAACACATTCAGGCTGAACAAACTAATCAGGCGGGCTGGGTTTGTGGTCGGCATGAAGCTGGGCTCTCTGGTGATGATAACATAAGAAGAATGGAGGATAGCCTTCCATCTATCTATTTATCTATCTCGGAGGACGTGTTCCTACTCGGTTCCTATCGGGTCCTATGCCAATGTTTGATGGCAACATTCAGCCCCAATTGACAACATCTAGACATGTATGCTGACCACTTTATGTCTGACACACGGCTAAAGTTAGGTTATTGTTACACCCTAAATGAAGCAGTATTTACATTCGGTTACCTCCGTTCCCTGCTTTCAACCTGCTGGTTTCTTTGGCTGTTTAACACTAACTAATGCTAACAGCTGAGGTGATATATTGATGTGATGTTCTGGATAGTTATTGCTGTTTAGCACTAAGAACTTTTCACTTAAAGCCCAATTTGACTAGAAATAAATACATAAAGGTTAGTCTCTTCAGCACAGTGCTAGATAGTGAGGATTTGGGACGGTAATGTTTCAGTTTCAGTTTTGTATTTAAAAGTAAATCTGATTTACAGGAACAGCTCCAAGCTCCTCTGGAGGCACTAAAGGAAAAACAAATAGAGGTCTCCACCACCAAGTCAGAGCTCCTCAAAATATCTGCCAAAATCAAGGTAAGCCTAGCAGATCACTCTTTACCAGATCGCTCTTTTTCACACCCAGATCACTCTTTCACACCCAGATCCAGAAACAGTTCAGTTCAAAAACAAACCAGCACTTGATTTCTTTCTCTCAGTCTCAGGCCCGGCAGACCGAGCAGCAGATAAAGGAGGAGTTTGAGAAGCTTCATAGGTTCCTCAGAGAGGAGGAGGAGGCCAGGATCACTGCACTGAGGGAGGAAGAGCAGGAGAAGAGCCAGAAGATAATGCAGAAGATTCACACATTTGCCAAGTTGCAACACATTCTTCTTTCCAAGATCAGTAGAACTGACCATTACTTGATGAGTGAGGACGTTTCCTTCCTGCAGGTGAGCAGGTTTAGGTAGAAGGTATCTTCTGAAATCTCTGCTTGTGTGTTAAGAAGAATAACACTGTTCTCTTTTAATCTGTTCTCAGAATCTGGCGGACGCACAGGAGAGGTACGTTCCAGATGATCTGATTTCCTGTTACTATATTCTTTTCTGAAGCTGTAACGTTCTCGTTTCTGGCATCCTGACTTTTCCAGTGCTATTCAGTAGTCCTCCCAGTTTCTTGTCACTTTTTCCTTCATCATTAAGCATTTAGGCCAGTAAAACTCTCAGGATCTACAGCATGAGTTAAAAGTCTCAGGACACCATTTTATTTCAGAAGCTAAAGGAAAAAAATTACGTATCTGAATACCCCAGCAAGTAACGGGTGAGGGGGGCCTATCTTTTAGTCTATGTCCCGAACATGGCCACCATCTTGAAAGCCGCCATACTGGACCAAGGGCAAGTTTTTCCAATGGGAAGGTGGTCGTGTAGCAGATCAAAGAAAACCATAATTGTGTCAGAAATCGATTGATGTAATCAGATTTGCAATATCTCTTGTGGTTGAAACATTATCAACACAGAAATTTGCAATAACAACCAAACTGAACAACATGTTCAGTGTGCTGCCCCTGGTGCTGGACGTCACCTTCAGACCTGTGTTCAGCAACAGGGACAGCACACTGAACATGTTCAATGTGATTGTTGTTGCAACTTTCTTTGTTGATAAAACTAGCCCTTAATCCAATATGGCAGCTTTCAAGATGGCGGTCATGTTTGGGACATAGCCTAAAAGACAGACCCCCTCACCCGCACCAATCCACCAACTGCTCCCCTAGTGTGTGTGTGTTCACTAGTGTGTGTGTTCACTAGTGTGTGTGTGTTCACTAGTGTGTGTGTTCACTATTGTGTGTGTGTTCACTAGTGTGTGTGTGTGGACATTTCACTGCAGTGATGGGGAAATTCTTCTATGCGTAAGTACAAGTGGCAAATACTTAAATACTAATTTCAAATTGAATTACACTGTTTCTGTGTGTGCACATTTCAGTACTCAATACACTGTGTCAAACAACGCTGGAATCAGGAGCTCTGATTGACGTGGCTAAACACCTGGGCAACCTGAGACACAGAGTGTGGGAGAAGATGAAGGATGTCTGTCCTTACTGTGAGTATATGAAGGTATTAGTCTGTATCTGTTTACTCACTGCTGCTCTCTGTACTGAAGTTAATCTAATATTGAAGTTCCAGTGATTCTGGACCCAAACACTGCAAGCAAGAAGCTCACCTTGTCTAAGGACCTGGATATGGTTACACGTGGTTTGCCGCAAAACCTTCCAGATAACCAGGAGAGGTTTTCTGTTCACTCTCTCATCCTGGGCTCTGAAGGGTTCGACTCTGGAACACACAGCTGGGTGGTGGAGGTTGGAAACACTGCTGACTGGCTTATAGGTGTAGTAAAGGAGTCTGTACAGAGGAAGAAGCAATTACAAACCAGTCCTGAGGATGGAGTGTGGGTAATTAGTTTTCGCAATAACAAATATTCCTTTAATATTTTAAATCCTTTCTGTCAACTATGAGAGGATCAAAAGTTCAGCTCTACTGTCTTGTAGGGCAAGCTAAGTTTTTATAACTCAGACAACAATCAGCTGCTACATTCATTTACTGGCTTATCCAGAGAGAAGATTTACCCGTTCTTTGAAATATATAACCGTAGTTCTTTCAAAATTCTGCCGGCACAAGTCTCAATTCAGATCTCAGAGACTTGCAGGCCTACGCTTTCTCCTTCACAGCCAGCACTTTCTACTAGTACCTTACAGCAAGTACAATCTACTAGTACTTTACAGCCATTACGTTCTACTAATACTGTACAGTCAGCATTTCTTACTAATACATTACAGCAAACTCTTTTATTTGGTTCACGTCCTTCTTCTAGTGGTTTTACATTTGGATTAAATAAATAACAGTACCAACTGACCTATCAAAAGAGAAGGAAGGATATAGTGATGGGAAGACCAAAAAGTTTGGATGAGAGGTGGGAACTAAATAGGTTAATAAGAAATGAGAAAAATTAAGACCCATCCCCCAACAGAACATCACCCTGCCCACAAACCACAGTTTTGTAATTCAGTGCTTATTTCACACTACCTACTATACATCACTATGCTACATATTCAGAAGATTATTCCTAAACAAACCCTGAGACATATGTAACAGAAAGTTGTTTAGAAGTCTTAATTACTAAACATAATAAGAGGTGTTTGAAGGCTTAGTGTGTCACTCTTTACCTTTTATTTTAGAATTCATTATTTTCCAGAGACTCTTTTTTCTTATTCATTTGTTACCTAAGGCCCATCATCTTGGAAAGTGTTCTCAGTTGAACCACTGTGTAGTGTCATGGATTTCTCCAGCTGATAATGATCAAGGTTTTAGGCAATGGTGGCTAAGTGTTGAAAAAAAAGACACAAAAGAACATGCAGACAAATCTGAGGGCAGGGCAAAAGAGGAAAAAAAAGTAAACACAAACTGTTTAAAACCGATAACAAAAAAGGCCGCTTTGTATGCTTCATAAACGAGGGCTGTACTTTGCAACAAACCAGACAAACAGAAGAGATTAAACATATACAGGTAAAGGAAATCAGAACTACAACCAGGAACTTCTAGACAAATGTCAGTAACGGGTAAAAGATCAGTGTGTGACTGTGGTGTGCTGTTCCAGAGAATCATGGGAAAGAAAGTCTCTGGAGATGGAGGGTGAAGCGTGATGTCCTTATTAACATACTTGTTTTCTAACTGAGATTCACACATTTGAGTCTTGGCTATATCGCATGTTCTTAAGAAGAATGTCCTTCATCTCTGTCAGTCATGCTCTCTTTAACAAGTGCTTGTTATTATATGACGTATTTTTAGGTTGAATGAAATCATTGTTTGCAGATTCCTACATAGAAGGAAATGGTGTGCCAGGCAGGATTGCTTAAACTCTGTCTTCTGAATTCTTTTATGACTGTGTACCATATTCATGTACGACAGTGAAACAGGAAACAACTGTTAAAATTATAGACCATTTTAATTAAAAAAAATCTAAATTCTAAATTCATTTTATGTCATATGTAAACATTTTATGTGCATGTGCTGTTAAATAGAGTTGTATTGCCAGCTGAGGTGCTTTGAAGTCTAAAACTGTAATTCCTTTTTCAATGTTGTAAAACCGATAACACACTTATAATAAATATTACTAATAAAATCTGGTCTGTGTTGAGACTCGTTTGGTTGAATGTTGAAATAGTATCAGTGTAACTTAACTACATAGAACATAGTGTACCATCTACTGCACACACACACACACACACACACATTTGTTTGTTTCTGAGAATAGCGGATCATTACATAGACTTACACAAGAGACCTACACAAACCAGTACCAGATCAACTACTAGCCTAATAACAACCCTCTAACACTAACGCTGACCATGATCTCATCTTAAAATGTAATCCTTTACAAAATATCCCCATAACATTAGTATATCACTAGGTTTTGGTCCCTACAATGTGGCATAAACCTTTTACACACACTTACATACTTGCTGTGTATTTCAAGTCTGTTATTTCCTGACACATAACCAATGTGTGAAATAATCTCTGAAGTCTGGGCATGTTGCACCTTGTACTTCTTCTATTAACACAGAAACCACAACACAAACCTGTATGTACATTAACAATCACATCACTTTCAGACCTGTATTGGTTTCTTGCAGTTTTTAGTTATCTCCAAGATTTGTTTTTTTCAATTTTTGTACAAAGCAGGAAAATACAAGGATTTGTAAACCGCATAGACCCACATTTTATTCACAATAGAACATACAACACTTATCAGATGTTGAAAGTGAGACATTTTAAGGAGATCACCACCTCACTGCAAAAGCTGACTATGACTGAAACTAGCACCATGCTGACTGTAGCAGGATAATGCTCTATAATTGTTGGGGTTAGTATTTATGTTTATTTAGAAAGTTTACTGTCGCTGCCTCACACTCTGAACGTCTCTATCTGAGCCAGGCTTGCTCCATCCTTGAGGTAAATGTGGGATTTATTCAATGTCCATAGCTTTGTCTTATCGCATCGTATTTGTCCTCAGTGTTCTGTTTGATTTCAGTTTGACTCATCAGTGGGACTGCTGGCATTTGACCAATTGAGAAAGTTTCTGGTGGCACATTTATCTGTTTCAACTGTCACTTTTTTGTAGTATTCAGGCTTTTGTGGGACCAGGACCATGCTCAAGTTGATGTTTCTTTCTAGGCATCTGTGGGTCCAGTCAACATTTCCAGTTAGAGAACCAGATAAGTTTGATGGAACACCTGATTTGTGCCATTGGGTTCATCACAATGTTAATAACTACTTCTCACAGCACAGTTCAGACAAAGCCTGTATTTCCATTAGAATTTCTCGCTTTGACCTTTAGAATAAGCCAATGCTGTTTGGCCACTGAACTGCTGTTTTGACCATCCTCACGAGGGTCGCTCACAGTAGGAATGTTTTATGAAATTCCATCAAGATACCTGCTCAGTAGTTGAGTAGCTGAGTAGCTGAAATGCAAGCATGATTTTGTGAGTCTGTTGTTAACTTTCACGTATTAGGAGAATATTATGCAAGGTATAATTTGTTATACCATAGCATCTGGTAAAAGTGTATGTTTACAGGTGGGTCCACTGAATGCTGTAGTGCTCGTGGGAAGGTCAGGGCTTTGTGACCCCTGTCATTTGGGGTTTTATGACAGGCAATTCCAGGCCCGAGAACAAGACCCTGCAACGTTATCTTAAGAACTTCTATTCGAGAACAAGACCCAAGCCCAGGAGATAACAACTTGGCCAGGTGTACCACATGGGCCAGAAGGAGCAGGAAGGCGGACCTATAAAAGACAATGCAGTCGGAGACACAATTAAGAGTAGGGTTTGAGAGCTGACACGCTACATTCACATGCTTATTAAGGTGCAGCTAATTAGCACATAGTTCAGTTCAGTGTATTTGCCTCTTGTAGTAGTTTATTATAGTATGTAAATACTTTATTTACTTCACTTACAATATATTATGCTTACAATATATTATTATACTTTTTTATTTCTTTTTGTTATCTTTATCTACTGGTGAATGGTGGAACAGCAAAGTAAGAATTTTATTGTACAGTGTAACTGTCTGTTTCTGCTGTGCACATGACAATAAAACTCTTAAACCTTGAATTATAGTATATAATTTTCTCCCTTGTTTTTGTAGACCATATCAGTTATTTCCATATCAGCCCCCATCACAGCCACATCCGGTCATATCAGTCTCCTAAGAGCTCCTATCAGCTCGTCCATTCTTCGCTTCGTAGGCATCAGAGTTCTGAATGTAATGCGAGCAGTTAGAGGAAGCCAGCGAAGTGAGCGGCATGAGTGAACTTGGGAAGACTGAAGACGAGCCATGCTGCTGCATTCTGCAATCACTGCATTCTGTTGTTATTTACATTTTACACAGCATTCCAGCTGATGGCAGGTTACATGGGCAGTAGTGCTGTAGCTGAAATGAAGTAGGAGCTCGTTATGGGCTCCTTACTCACTTTAAGGGTGGGTGTTCACTGGATGCCTGCTATCTTCAAACACTGTATACAGAGACTTCGACTGCATGAGGGAAGCACATGCTCTGAGAAGATCTCATAGTACATGAGACATGAAGATCCTGATCCAGAGGAGACAAAGAGAACCTCTGTTGTTTCACGCAGAGCAAACAAAACAGGACACATTCTCTTTCAGCGAAAACAAAACTCAAAGATCAAAACCCATGTGACTCCTCTCACCTTAGCAATTGGGTGTGGCCTTCCTCTATACAGTGTTTAGTGAGTTTAGAGCAGCTCATTGAGAGTGAAGCCTGTAAAGCTTTTATAGAGGAAACACATCCCGGCGTCTGTGAGGATCGAGCACGGTGATGATGGCTTCATCTCACACTTCACTGGAGGAAAACCTCTCATGTTCCATCTGCTTAGAAATCTTTAAGGATCCTGTGGTTCTTGGCTGTAGTCACAGTTTCTGCAAGGCTTGTCTGGACAGCAGCTGGACCAGCATGGAGGTGAAAAGGTGTCCACTCTGTGGGAAAAGATCCAAGTTTACTCCTCTTTACAGTCTGTCCCTCAAAAACACCTGTGATTTGTTAATAGAGGAGAAGAGACGCAGAACTTCAGTCGAACCGCAAGGTGTGGTATGTATGGTTCATGCTGAGAACCATCAGCTGTTCTGTGTGGACGACCAGAAGCTGGTGTGTATGCAGTGTGTGGATCACGACCATAAAGATCACAACTTCTGCTCCATCAGCAAAGTGGCCAGTGAGCACAAGGTAAAGCTTCTATAAGGCATCTTTAAGGCTTTATATAGCATGTTTAATACCTTATAATGCCAGTTTAGTTGCTCTTAGGTAGTAATTATATGCACCACATATTATACAGCAACAATGTCTGACTTCATAATATTATTTTTTTATTTCGCATTATAATATCCACTCATTAAAACACTGTTTACATGAACATTGTAATAGTAACATAGCGCTACAAGAGTTCAACAGAGATACTAATGTGAAGCAGCATCTCAGCATGTTTAGTTGTATATGTGTGTGTGTGTGTGTTGTGTGTGTGTGTGTGACATTGACAGAGTAATTTGACATCTAACTGAATTCTAAAACTAAAGCCAAAAACCTCAACTACGCTACTCAAACTTTTTCATTAATAAAGCCAAACAAGTTTTCTATTCAAGTTTTCCACAAGCTGACCGCAAATAAACATTTATGTATCATTTGCATACCTGAAATGTAACAGGTGTAACAGTAAATGAAACTAATGTTTAGGCCAAATGATGAACACAACACACATTCTGAGACACAAGCCTAACCTATCAAGATCAGGGTGCAATGCTAATGCGTCCCATCAGAGAGGAGCTGAACCAAAGCTACAACTGGTGTGTTGGCGGTTGGTGGACCTCAAAACCGAGGAGCTCCACAACGTCTGTGGTTTGGTTTTCTTTCACTGTCCTGTGGATCAACCAGCACCAGATCACCCTTACACACTACAATACTCACTCCTACTGATGGTCTGATCTGAATTTATTATTTATTTAAAGCAGGCTTATTGTTCATGTAGGGGTGAACAGAATTTGCTGAAGTTTACAGAGCGGAATACTGTAATGCTTAAAAATATCTCATTGTTGAAATCTGACCCAGCTGATTACAACTTTAGGCCCAACTTCAGGGACCACTGCAGAAACTTCAGGCCAGTCTGAAAACCCTGACCTCACAACAGATGTCCTTCTCTCGCATATCTATAGAGCTGCTCCAGGTAGTACATCTTACGTATAAATCAGCATCTTTTTATCAAAGACCTGAAATTCCAGCCTCTTCCATCCTGCAGTCTCAGGTCCAGCAGACGGAGAAGCAGATAAGTGAGGAGTTTGTGAAGCTTCATCAGTTCCTCACAGTGGAGGAGATGAACAGGATTGCTGCTCTGAAGGAGGAAAAGAAGAAGAAAGTAGAGAAGATAAATGAAAGGATTGACGAATTCGGGAAATTGTGTTCGGATCTCTCTGAACGAATTCAAAAGATTCAGAGTGACATGGCATTGAACGACAGTGTCTTCTTACAAGTAAGTGTTTTCCATCGACCCTGCTCAAGATCAGAAATGTTGCAGCTGGGTAAAGGGTAGCGACGCCCCCTGATGGTTCTTATTTTCTTTTTCAGAACTTCAGAGACATAGAGGAGAGGTACATTCAACATTTGTGGTTATCAATATTTTTCTCTTTCAATTTTGTAAAGCAACTTAACTCACAATCTCAGCATAATCCAAGTTCAAAAAACTGAAATTAGACCGCCAAGTAGACTTAGAATAAAACAAAGGCTTATGGACTATGATGAGATGATATTTCTATATAACCTATTATACATATATCTGTTCCAGAACTAAGTACACAGCTCCAAATCTAACCCTGAATTCAGCTCCTTCCATTGATGTGGCTAAACACCTGGAGAACCTGATATACAGAGTGTGGGAGAAGATGAAAGATGTCTGTCCGAGAGTATATTGTAAGTAAATTATTATTATTCATTATTAGCTACTAGTTAAGAAAACTTGCTTAATACCTTGTAGTAAAATACTCAGTATTGAGAAGAGCATAGTGTGTATAAATCCAGTCCAAAAACATCTTAAGTGTATGTAGAAAACGAAATGTTAATTCAGTCATGTACACCACACACATTTCTACAATAAGACTCCCAACTTCTTCTATTGTTTCATTAGATCCTGAAATTCTGAACCCAGTGAGTAGAAGGATCTTAGACTGAAGGTGGTATTTGAGTGGAAGCCTGTGGACATCTCAGAGAAGAGTTGTAATGTGATGGTGAACCCTGGCGTGAGCGAGGAGATTTAGGACCATCTGAAGTTTGTGAAGTCATGAAGAACTGATTCCTGCAGGAAGAGAGCAACTAGAAATGAAAGCATGAATGAGAGTTGCTGTATTGCGCCAGTAAAAGAAAGAGGTTTGACACAGATTTCTCAGGGATTCAAAGGAACGTCATCAAAAACGGATTAGACTGAACTCATTCGCATCATTGTTCAGCATTAGAGAGCTGTGATTCATCCAGTTCCAGATCTCTGAGAGGCACCAAGTTCATAGTTCTAAAGTGCTATGGAACCAGAACCAAGCCAGACATTTTATACTGAAAATGGGTCGACTCACCAGACCACAGCACAAATTTCTACAGTCAAACAGTATTTACAGTTTATTAAGCTAAATTCAAAACTAAGAAGCTAGAGGCAGTCACTGATTGAGGTAGTCTTTACGAAAAGTGGGAGGGAACTGAAACAGTTCCATCCTATAGTTATTATCTTATGAAGAGTAAAGAGAGAAAATGAGTGCAGCTCAGGAGTATGACTGTAGAGAATATGAATATTCAGAATTTTAGAGTGTGGCTGGCGACTCCAGCAGATCTCACTATAACAGCATGAAACCAAAAGAAAAGAACCAGAAGGTAACAGACATGAGTCACTGAGATCCCCCCACTCCACTGCCAACAAACCTGTGTGATCACGTGAAGTGGTGGGTTAAGAGAACCAACATCTCAGTTTACCATAAGGGGTTGAATCGTAATGTCTTTGACCTGATGTAAACATCTCGGCCTCTCCTAGATGCTCCTTTTCTACTCAAGCATGTTTGCATCACTTATGCTGACTATGCTGGTGCTAATGATTAAAATAGTTCTTTTCAGGAAGAAGGCTGGAGATGGACATGAGCTTAGAAGGAAAAGTATAAAGTGGAAAATCATTTACAAGTAATGAAGATTTTCAAAACCACTGCCAACATCCTAAATAATATGTAGGCAGAGACCAGGAACAATGAGCCATAGACAGACGAGTCAAAGGAGGAGTTGTTTGTCTGCACTACCATGTTTGGCAAGAAACAAAAGACTCCATTTGTTAAGAAGAACTTTATAACACCTGTGAAACATAGCGGTGGAAGTGTTAAAGCTTGGAGCTGCATTGCTGCCTCAGAGCCTCGCCAACCAGAAATGATAGAATTGAGTATGAATACTGATAATGATCCCAAACATACAAGTAAATCCACCAAAGAAAGCCTTTAAAGGAAGAAATTGTGAAATTTCCAAGTTAAAGCCTGATCTGAAACACACTGGAACGCTGCTGTGGAGGGATTTAAAAAGGGCTGGACATGAAGAACCTCCTTAAATGCTGCACACTTGAAATAATTTAGCATGAAGGACTATTTTTTTTTTCTCCAAGAGATGCCAGAAAACTGGTACACATGAAGTAGTTACTGCCAAACGGGGCAGAACCAGTTACTAAAGCCAGGGATGTACATAGTTCATAATAATTTATGATATTATAAATATATAAATGAATATATATTTATCATAAATGTCTTTTGAAGTTAACTGTTGTATGTTTTTAATTTTTTATATACAAGATTTGTATATATGTGTGTGCACGTGTATACACACGTTTTTCTTAAACACATTTTGCTTACCGAGTACATTTGGTAATAAAATAAATAAAAAGAAAAATTTTTCTGTGGGGGTCCTGATCATTAAAGAACAGAGTAATAAAGTATACAGAGAATCAGATGAACTACAGTCTGTAAGTGGAGCTCCTATATGGTCAGTGGAGCTGATACAGTGGACAGTGAGTGTAGGTCCTGTATGGTCAGTGGAGCTGATACAGTGGACAGTGAGTGGAGGTCCTGTATGGTCAGTGGAGCTGATACAGTGGACAGTGAGTGGAGGTCCTGTATGGTCAGTGGAGCTGATACAGAGGACAGTGAGTGGAGGTCCTGTATGGTCAGTGGAGCTGATACAGTGGACAGTGAGTGTAGGTCCTGTATGGTGAGTGGAGCTGATACACTGGACAGTGAGTGGAACTCCTGTATGGTCAGTGGAGCTGATACAGTGGACAGTGAGTAGAGATAAAAGGAGGTGGATTTATTGTTATGGTTGGTTGGTGTAAATGTATGTTGTGCTTCAAAGGTACTGAAATGCAACAAAAACAAAGAACTGCAGTGTAGAAACTGTAATGTGTGGTAAACATCTTTACAGCTGAATAAACGATACAGGATAAAAGACATTGCTACACTGTACCTTTCAGTTACCGTCTCCCACCCACACCCTGAGGTTACTCTTAAATCATTTGCAGGTGTGGTTTCATTTCTGACAATTGAAAGTTCAGCTGACTGGTTTTGTGAGATTCACTGTGGATAAAAGGTCTCATACAAACAACTTCGGTCACTGCAAACTACCAGGTAGAGCTGCAATGGCTTCATCGCTGTCTTGGCTGGAGAAGGACTTGACGTGTGGAATCTGTAAGGGCGTTTATAAGGAACCTTTGCAACTTCATTGCGCTCACACTTTCTGCAAGGCTTGTCTGAAGAAACGCTGGGCAGGGCATGAAGCGAGAACGTTTCCCCGATGTAGTAAAAGGTGCCCTCCTGAAAATCCACCCACCAACCGAGCGCTGAAAAAGATCTGCAAGTCTTTCTTCGGGAAAAGACCCGACCAGCTTTGCCTGAACCTCAGGGTTCGCGGTGTCCTCAACACGCTAAGACGTTAAGCTTATTCTGTGTGGATGATGAGACGCTGGTCTGTGAGGAGTGTATGAATCAGGAACATCATATTCACAGCTTCTGTTCCGCCAAGAAGGCCATCAGCGATCAGTAGGTGAGGTGTCTGTTTCAGGAAATATGAGCTTTCAAGCTCCTATGGGTTTTAAGTTAGCACAATTATGAAACATCTCAGTTACTGATTCTGAGTTAGTGGAGCTAGCATAGTATACAAAATCCCCAAGTTCCAACTGTGACTTTTGTGCCTTAATGTGATAGATCTGATTTTTCCAGGGCTGTGTGAATGCATCTAACCCATCTTTTCAAATCATATGTAGTCCCAGATCGGATAAATATCATATTTGTAGTGATCCGGCTTGAATGTGAAGATTAGAGTGTTCTTACAAATATGTTCTTTTTGTTGTTGCTGACGAAGGTGACATGTATTTGTTCACATTAGACGCATACAGGTTACTTACAGCTATGAACATGAATCAAGATGACCTGAGCTAAATATCAGAATCGATTAACGAGGCTTGTAATGTGAATGTGCTATGGCTCACCTGTTAGGCTGGCCTTGGCCACCAGAGGGAGGTAGCTCCTCAGTAATCAAAGTCAAGCAGTGGTACCCTGTGCCTTCCTATACCTAAAAAAAAGTTCTTCCACGGTTTAGTGTTTTGTCCTCTGGTTTTTGTCTTTAGTGTGTTGGTTACAAGACTAGCCCATAATTTGAGGTCTCGTGAGCTTCCAGATTTATTCCTGCTGAGCTCTCTGGGGAGCCAGGCAAGGTCTCCACCAAGACTTTCCTTGGTTTACTAGTTTTCTGTTTTCCAACTTGGATTAGAATGACCTGAAACACTCTCAGCTTGTTCATTTGCCACCACTCTGTAAACCGGTGCACTTCTCCTCTTTGTCCGATCTCCAGAGCTTGAGGCTCACAGGTTCTTTACATTTGGGGAAGCGGTTTTCCAGCATTCCTTATCATGAGAACCAACACAAAAACTCTGATTCTTTATCATAATAAGCATATTTGCTGTAAACTGTTCAAAGTCTAGAATAGTCTTGCACCTGGGCTTCTTGCTTCCTAGATGTAGGTGCTCCCGTTAAAAGAAACGTTCCCCGTGGGCCCACCATGTTACATGAAGACTTTTCAGTTTATCTACAAAGTTCTCCTACTAGAATGATCCAGGTTTATTTCCTTTCCACAGTCTCAGGTCCAGCAGACAGAGCGTCAGATAGAGGAGGAGTTTAAGAAGCTTCACCAGTTCCTCACAGAGGAGGAGAAGGCCAGGATCACTGCATTGAAGGAGGACGAGAAAGAGAAGAGCTGGAAGATAACGGGCAAGATTGGCACACTGAACGGAATTCAAAAATAAGCTCTCTATCAGAGGTAGCACCATAACGAGTCTCCTAGAGGGTGACAATGCTTCCTTTCTACAGGTAAGTAGTGTTTGGCACAGTTGCCTTCAGAAACTTGCTCAGAGAACACCTAATTGTGTTGTTTTTAATCTATTTTCAGGATTTCAAAGATGCAGAGAAGAGGTATGTTTATGAGCAGTTGTTGATGCATTATTGGACTTGTAGACTCATATATACACTATTGTGTAAAAGTCTGAGGCTCCTGAGCTGATAGTTTAAAAGTCTTTATCTGATCAATCAGTGTGTGTTCACCAGTAAGAACAGCAGATCTGATTAGAACAGATGTAAATAATCATACATACAATACAAAGTAACATAGAAGAAGCTTGGAAAGGGTTAAATAAACACACTGGAAAAGCTCTACTTACTCTATTAATACTGTTTGAACATTTCAACAATAAAAGCAAAAAGCAATATTTATGTATATAGAGCTCAAACCATAGTCCTGGATCCAGAGCTGGAATCAGGAGCTCTGATTGATGTGGCTAAACATCTGGGCAACCTGCGATACAGAGTATGGGAGAAGATGAAGGACGACTGTCCTTACTGTAAGTCGTGGAAAGTGTTGAATCTTGATCTCTACATTTTATTCTGGTCTTTGTATTAGTTTTGTTTTCTAATACATTGCTACCATTGCTTTGAAGATCCTGTGATTTTGGACCCCAACTCTGCAAACAGTATTCTTACCATGTCTGAAGATCTGAGCACTGTTACACATAGGCAGCAGCAAGACCTTCCGGACAACCCCGAGCGGTTTTCTGTTCACCCCTTTGTCCTGGGCTCTGAAGGGTTTGTCTCTGGAACACACAGCTGGGTAGTAGAGGTTGGAAACCGTGCTAATTGGATGATAGGGGTAGCGAAGGAGTCTGTACAGAGAAAGGAGAAAATAGAAAGCTGTCCTGAGAACGGAATATGGCGCATTCGTTTCCGTAATAACAAATATTCCTTTAACGTTTCAAACCCATCCATCAGGTACCAGAGGATCAAAGTTGAGCTTGATTTGTCGGCAGGACAAGTAGGGTTTTTTAACTCAGACACTGATGAAAAATTACATTCATTTAGTGGCATTTCTGGAGAGAAGATTTATCCCCTGTTTCTAGTCTATGATAGCAGTTCTATCAAAGTTCTTCCAGCATCAGTTTCAGTCCAGCAGCCAGCTTGTCCTCTCAGAGAGCCTCTTCCCACAGATTCTCCTCCCACAGACCTTGTTCCCTAGACCGTCCTCCCACAGACCCTCTTCCCTAGACCCTCTTCCCTAGACCCTCTTCCCAAAGACCCTCCTTCTACAGAACCACATACCTAAACCCTATTCTCACAATCCGAACTCCCACAGACTCTCTTCCCTAGACACTCTTCCCTAGACACTCCTTGCACAGACCCACATCCCTAAACCCTAGTCTCACAGTCCCTTCTCCCACAGATTCCTCCCTAGACCCTCTTCCTACAGACTCTTTCCACATACACTCTTCTCTAGACTATCTTCCCACACTTTTCCCACACACCCACCTCCCACAAACTCTCTTCCCTAGACCCTCTTCCCATAAACCCTATTCCCTAAACCCTTTTCTCAAAGACCCTCTTCCCACAGACCCTCTTCACTAAATCCTATTCTCAAAGACCCTCCTTCCACAGACCCACATCCCTAAACCTTATTCCCACAGACTCTTTCCACATACCCTCTTTCCAAGACCATCCTCCCACAGACACTTTTCCCACACACCCTCCTTCCACCAACTCTCTTCCTTAGACGCTCTTCCCATAGACCCTATTCTTAAAGACCCTCCTTCCACAGACCCGCATCTCTGAATCCTATTCCCACAGTCGAAGGGACCCATGCTTCTCTAAACCATCTTCACACACACCCTCATCCCCAGCCCCTGCTCCCTAGACCCTCATTCCCAGCCCTTCAGCCTATACTTGTTTGAGCTCTACTGTATATAACTTACCCCTGAGTGCAGAGGAAGCATCCCGGACCACAGAATCATATTCATCATATCCCACAAACTATTTACAGACAAAAAGCACTACTAAAGATTTAACACACAGGTTCTCACATCTAACCCACCAGCTAAGCTAATGTTAAAAATGCATCTGGTCATGAGCAAACTGCCCAAATATCCCAACAAGGTGAATGACCAGTTGCCCCCAAACACAACTATGTTAAATAAATACAACAATCACCTAAAACAGTAAAGAGAAGGAATAACCTACGTTTGTAGACAGTGAACAGCATTGTTGGATACACTAAGGAGGATTCAGGCAGCACTAGCTTCCAATCTGATCAAATAAAGGAGGGATCTTAGAATCCAGCTCAGGTTTGCTGCTTCCCAAATGAGGCATCCTTTGTCTCTAGAGTACTTAATGTAAGGATGGATACCTGGGATGGATCCATGTGCAGGTTTATGTTGCAGAGCAATCCAAAGACAAAGAAAAATTTTATATAGCAACATGTGACTGTGTAGCAGTAACCAAAGTTCAAAACAGGACTGGCCAAACACTAGCTGTATCTCTTCATATTCTAACTCAGGAGTTCAGCAACACTTCACACTGAAGCTCTGCAGACGTGGAGTGAAGATGAGGCTAATAGTGAGGGAGATAATGAGGTGCAGGTGCTGAGTTCAGAGGTGAGGCAGCCCTAGTACTCAAGAGTGGGGGCCCTCCGGTGGCCAGGTGGGGAATCGCTGACACTTAGACAGTTTAAGTCCTTGTATCTCCATATCAGTAACTTCACAGAAGAAGAAAAAAACATTCCTAACTTATATGTTGGTGTATATTCTTTCTTTTATCATAAAGCTTTAACACAGTGCAGTAGTTAACTACAGCTTTTAAACTATGCTGAAGATGGAGAAACTTTCTGTTCTTCAGTAAAAATGTTCTAACAGTCTTCTCAGTGTTGTACAAACAGCTGTTACAAAACTCACACTTATAATAAAGCTCAGTGAGAGATCTGCTGTGTTCAAACTGTTTAAAAAAGTACACACACAAACACACAAAATCATACACACACATACATACACACACAAACACAGACACAGACAATCATACACACACACAATCATACACAAATATACACAAACACACACACACACATACACAAAATTACACACACTTATAAACATACACGCAATCATACACACACATACATACACATACACAGTGGGTGTTCACTAGTGTGTGTATGTTGGTGTTCATTAGTGTGTGTCTGTGTTTTCACTAGTGTGTGTGTGTGTGTGTGTGTGTGTGTGTGTGTGTTCACTAGTTTGTGTATGTGTGTGTTTCACTGCATGGATGAGTTAAATTCCTGTGTGTGTTGTGTGGTAGTTCTGTGGTAATACACATTAACACTAAATCTACTGTATTGAGGTTGTTTGTTTGTATTGGTTATGTGTTAAATAAGTGTAAATAGTTTTTGCCAGATAAATATTATTATGTTAAATCATTTAACAGAGAAGCTTTTTTTAGATCAGTGCTGTAGCAGTTATATTCAATATTATCTTTTTTATGTGTACATGTATTATAGGTGTGTCATATGAAAGTTAACTTCCTCCCACTGTTATATATGAAGTTGGTCTACAAACAAACAGGAGCAGAACTGAGATTTGAACATTCAGCTGTTTTTATTTGTCCAGTTTCACTTTAAGTGTTTACATTAAAACCATCTAATTCAGAGACAGTAGAGTTCAGATGGGTTTAGCTTATAGGATTATTTGAGGAAATGGACTGGAGTTCTGATCAGTGTCAATTTCACAGTCAATCACAAGACCCTCGGTAAACTGAACATGCAACAAGAATCACAATCATCTCTCAGAACTGGAGTGACTTCCTGGAGGTTTCAGCAAATACATTCATTTCTCACAGAACAATAAATTAAATGGATTATGAATTTAATATGAACAACTGAACCGGGACTGAAAGGAACCCAAATGCCATCATTCACAGCACAGAATACAGAACTTACATAGAACACAGGGCTTTTTTACACTATACTGAAGTTCCTCAAACCTTACAGAGGTTCCCTACATCTGTCATTCACTGAGTTCTTTCAGAGATATTGACATAGTACTGAAAAATAAAAACTATTAAAAGGTTATGCAACATAAAATCAACTCTGGGGTTAGGCTGATTAGTGATCTGGGGCAGCTCTGAGGCAGTTTTGAGGCAGTTTCCTGCTTTTCTGCTATTTTCCTTTTTACAAAGTTCATCCCTGAAAGCCCTGTTTGACATTAGAAACATTTGTAAAATAGAAGACTAACAGACGAGTCCGAGCCTAATCTGAACGCTGAATTTGCTCATAGATCCTATTAGTACCCATTAGTGCAAACAGTGTCTGTCGGTCAGCGCATTGCTTTTTTAACCAGCCATAGTCGTAGTCATAATTAAAATAAATGTTTTACACATAAAAAAATGAAAATACTCAATCAAATGATTTGTCGGAGATGCTGGGAGCACTCACTCCAGGTGGAAATGATTTCCTGCCTCAAGTGGAGGTGTTTAAGAGTATCTTGGGGTCTTGTTCACAAGTGAGGGAGGAAGGAGCTGGAGGTCTACAGGCAGTCTGTCCTGGTGAAGAGAGGCAAAAGGCGAAGCTCTTGACTTAGCCGGTCAATCTACATTTCTATCTCACCTATGGTCACAAGCTTTGGGTACAAGAGGGAGGAGGGTCTAGGAAAGAGGGTCTAGGGAAGAGGGTCTGGGGAAGAGGGTCTATGGAAGAGGGTCTGGGGAAGAGGGTCTGGGGAAGAGGGTCTGGGGAAGTGCGTCTGGGGAAGAGGGTCTTGGGGAAGAGGGTCTAGGAAAGAGGGTCTAGGGAAGAGGGTCTGGGGAAGAGGGTCTGGGGAAGTGCGTCTGGGGAAGGAGGGTCTTGGGGAAAAGGGTCTTGGGACAGAGGTTCTAGGGAAGACGGGCCTGAGGAAGAGGGTCTGGGGAAGAGGGTCAGGGAAAGAGGGTTTGGGAAAGAGGGTCTAGGAAAGAGGGTCTAGGGAAGAGGGTCTAGGGAAGGCGGGCCTGGGGAAGAGGGTCTGGGGAAGAGGGTTTAAGGAAGATGGGCCTGAGGAAAAGTGTCTGAGAAAGAGGGTCTAGGGAAGAGGGTCGGGGAAGAGGGTCTGGTGAAGAGGTTTTAGGAAGGAGAGTCTTGGAGAAGAGGATCTTGGGAAAGAGGGTCTAGGGAAGAGGGTCTGTAAAAGAGGGTCTGGGGAAGAGAAGCTGGTCTAGAGAAGCGTATACAGATAAGATAGTGTGAGGAGCTCAATCATATGTTGGGGGCTCAGAAAGGGCCGCCACTCCTCCACATCGAGAGGAACCAGTTGAGGTGGTTCAAGCATCTGGTTAGGATGCCTCCTGGATGCCTCCTGGACGCCTTGTGGGGAACTGAAATGCCCTTGAGGACCTAACCCCCAAATGCTCCCTGGGTACTGTGGATAGGGCTGCCCATCACTCCGGGCAAGTGTGCTCACTGCCCCCTAGTGTGTATGTTCACTAGTGTGTGTATGTGGGTGTTTTACTGCCCCCTAGTGTGTATTTTCACCAGTGAGTGTTTCACTGCATGGATGAGTTAAATGCGAAGGTCAAGTGGCAGATTCTATTCTATTCTATTCTGGAGGTGTTCGGGACATGTACAACTAGGTGAGACCGCAGGGGGCAACCCAGGACACAATGGCGGGATTACATCTCTCAGCTGGCCTGGGAATGCGTCGGTACACCTCTGGGGGGAGCTAGAGGAGTTTGGGCTGGGAGAGGGAAGGTCAAGGAAGGGCTGGCCCCTGCCTAGAATGCTACCCCCATGACCCAGACCCCCGAAATAGTGGCAGATGACGGATGAATGAATCAGAATTGAAAATCACACTGAAACTGAAATGATGTGTACTGCTAAACTGTGTTTAGTTTGGCGCAACAGCATCAAATTCAAAGTTTAGCTACAAACATTGTGTATTTGTTCAGATTCCTGGGTCTTAGATGGGTAGATGTAACTGAGCCTCGAGGAAACTCTGGGTAAGACTGTGTGTTACATTTACGTAGCAAATCCAATTAAATTTGTGTTTATTCGATGTTTTAACTCTTAAAATGTACAAAAAAATTAATGTCATTAAAACTAATTAATAAATTAATATTCGATCAGCATGTGTGGATATAAAAACCACATGTTAGCACCAAAAGTCACAAACCAGAAGTGTTGTACTGAATTTTTACTGACTTCAATACCAATCATTAGTGTAGCTTAGCGCTGATTTCCGGCCACCGAGAGTCTAAAATACAGCAGATGTGTTATTACACCATGTACACAGCACTACTGAGAACCTCCGCCTGTTCTCATAAAGGTATTCGGCCCTCCAGGATTGAGAGATATAGTTCCTCGGTTAGAGGCTTGTAACGCCCGGCTCGGCTGTTTAGAAAGTAGAACCGGTCGGTTGAGTGCCGGGGGTCATATCCCTCCTTCTGCAGACGCGTCTTCTGGATCTTGAACGTGCCTGGAGGACGATAATAGAGGGTCAGAGTGACTGAAAATCTTCATGTAAACAAAACATGAAATATCCAGCAGAATAAACACCGTAAGGAACGTCTTTCATCTTTATATCATCGCTGTCCAAAAAAAACACTTACCTCCACTTTTGTCAAATTTGTTTTTCTACATCTTTTGAAAGCAGCAGCTGCTGTTTATACTGTATGGCAATAGAAATGCTTGAAAAAAGCTTGGAAAAAATTCTGGTTCCATTGACTTACATTGAAAGTCAAGAGGGTTTTTGTCCTCTCCTGTAAAGTTACTATTTTGGAGATGCTTGTTTTCTTTTGGACAGTGACTATATGGTAAAAATCAATGGAACTAGTTTTATTTAAACTAGGCCAGAATGTTTACTTGAAACTAAAGCAGAACTTTGTTCTAGTGTGCTATAGTGCATCATAACATTGATGGTTCTATTCCTGTTCTTATGAGCTGATATTATAGTGCATTATAAATTATGATATTATGAATTTGCATAAACAATAACCACTTATGGACAATTATAAAGCTTATTGAGACATGATAAGACATTGTATATATCATATAATGCCTAATAAATTAATTTCTAAAGTATTAAGAATACATGATTCATATGAAGTATAAATAGAAATTAAACAAATATAGTATTTGCATTATTAAACACCTTAAAAAGAACATTAAAATTAAAAAGTGCTTCACTGGTACAGCTCAAAATAATTACTTTATGTTGTAACAAGCAATTAAAACTCGTTTTATTTAACCTAAAACAGATGTTTGGGCTGAAAGAACTGTTCATTCAAAGTATTTTACTATATTAGAAATATGAAAGAATAGAAAAGATCCTCTAATGATAGAACCAAGTCCATCAGAATAACAACCAGTGAACCTACAGGAAATGATCTGGATGTTGATGGTAAAATGTGGAAGATCTGAAAATACTAGGTTTCTTTGGGGACTATTTGAACCTCACAGCGTCCTGCATGTATCCCTCCACCATGAATGGAGTGTTAAGACTGAGATCTTCTCTAAACTATCATAAACAGCGTCTCAGAATCAGACAGTGTATTTATAACATCTACTGTAAGAACTGTTCTGTGAGGAGCTTTTAGAGGTGGACGTCTGGTTCGAATTAGAAACGAATGCGATGCTTTTAAAATCACTACAAGATAAACATCTTCACTTTGAATCTAAATAACTCCCAGGACAGAGTAGGTTTATAGCTGCTGTTCATGCTTTTGACCACCAGGTTTCACTAATGCGCACTGTTTCTGAAAGCTTGGAGTAATGAACCCGTTTGGATTTTGCCATCACTACAGTGTAGTGGACGCTCTGGAGGTGGATGTAGAACTCGGACCTGTTGTGTCCACTTCCGGCGAGAGGCGTAAGAAGATGGGGCGGGCGTACGAGGGCAGGTTCTTCTGCACCTCCTGCAGGAACGTTTCACAGTTAAAACTGCTTGTGCTATCAGCGATGGCGGGCCATACCTGCCTTGCCTTCCACACCTGGGGAGGAAGTACAAAAGGTGAGAATTACTGCAAAATAACAGAACCAAAGACTTCGCCAGTCCACTAGAGCTGCACAGTGGATCATTCAGTTTCTTGTAGTTTCTTGTAGCAGGTACACCCTGTACTGACCTGGTACTGATACTCCGTACACTGCTACGTCCGTCTGGTTCAGTAAAGCGCTCAAAATGCCCTCCACTTCTGTGGTAGACACGTTTTCACCCCGCCAGCGGAACGTGTCTCCACCTGCGGTCCTTGAAATACATGTAGCCCAGCTCGTCCATCACCATCAAGTCACCTGAGAGACAGACATGAAGAAGCTGTTGTAGGAACGGTTTGGTGAAAAGTCAGTGGGAGACATTAAAAGCTGACCAGTTCAGAAATGATCGGTAACTGTGTGTCAGACAGTGTTTGAAGCCACAGTCTAAGGCTATGTTTACACAGGAGGCCCAACTCTGATCTTTTCCTGTGTATCTGATCTGTATCTGTGTGTCAGTGTGAACAGCAAAAAACACACTAAACCTTACGATTCTGATTTAGATCACTCGTGGTATGTATATAATACAAGGTACTGAAATACAGTTTGTATCCTCTATGCAACAGGAAATGTTGAGAAATTCCAATTTAGTGAGAAAATCAAATTTGGTGATAAAAATTCATTTGGTTTTTTAAAAAAAAGTCTTAGTGAGAAAACAGAATTTGGTGAGAAAATCATATTTGGTAAGAAAAATTCATTTGGTTTTAAAAAACATTCGATTCGGTGAGAAAACAGTATTTGGTGAGAAAATCACATTTGGTGAAAAAACAGTATTTGGTGAGAAAATCGCATTCGGTGAAAAAACAGGATTTGGTGAGAAAATCACATTCGGTGAGAAAACAGGATTTGGTGAGAAAAATTTTATTTGGTGAAAAAAAATAATTTGGTATTAAAAAAAACCCATCAGATTTGGTGAGAAAACAGAATTTGGTGAGAAAATCACATTCGGTGAAAAAAAACAGTATTTGGTGAGAAAATCACATTTGGTGGAAAAAAATAGGATTTGGAGAGAAAATCACATTCGGTGAGAAAACAGGATTTGGTGAGAAAAATTTTATTTGGTGAAAAAAATTAATTTGGTATTAAAAAAACCCATCAGGTGTGGTGAGAAAACAAAATTTGGTGAGAAAATCACATTTGATGAGAAAATAGGATTTCGTGAGAAAAACATTATTTGGTGGGAAAATCACATTTGGTAAGAAAATGTTTGGTGAGAAAAATTTATTTGGTTTTAAAAAACATCAGATTTGGTAAGAAAATCACATTCGGTGAGAAAACAGGATTTGGTGAGAAAAAATTTAATTTGGTGAGAAAATCATATTTGGTGTAAAAACAGGATTTGGTTTTAAAACAACATCAGATTTGGTGAGAAAATCACATTTGGTGAAAAAACAGGATTTCATGAGAAAATTTTAATTTGGGTTAGGGTTAATCATATTTGGTGAAAAAAAGAATCATTTCACTCACATTCACAATCCTACAGCTAATCCTAATGACTGTTTCATCTGTTATGGAAACTGGATGGTCAGATTTTTTTGAAGATGTTTCAAGAACAAGAACAAGTCTGCACTCTCCTTTCACATAGAGCAGTGAAAAAGAAAGTCGAATAAGAAGAAAGCAGAAGAAGAAAGATGTGGGCCGGTACCTGACAGGTAGGCGGAGTCACCCTTCTTAAACACGTTGTGCACAATCTTCTTATTCGTAGCATCTTGATTAGCATAGCCGTCGAACCTCCTCAGGGGGTCCTGCTGGTTGATCCGTCCGACTAACACCCCCGGTTCACCTACGGAACACATACATTACAGCTTACAGAAACGAGTGTATGTTGATGGAGGAAGAGCTGGAGAAATCTGTAGAGCTCACTGCAGATTGCTGCTAACATTATCTTCATTAAGCTAATGATAACACAGAGGCCACTGAAGCTCTCACAAAATATAGTAACCAACATAGTAGCCTGTGGTTTAACCTTGGGGGGGCCGGTTACAGGTTAAGGGGGGGTCAGCGAGCTATAAGCAAAAAGGTCTAGAGACTTTGCTACATTGTGTAGAAGTTTGTTGTAGCTAAATAGTACCATAACAAAGGAGATGTTTATAAACATACAAACAATTTTTCACCTCAAACCACGGCAGCTGAAGGTGAACCCAGAGGGTTGCGTGATACTGAAATCTGATTCATATCTAATATGCAGCAAAGCAGATTTTGTGAAAAAGATCAGATATGGTAAGAATATTTCACTTAGCGAGAAAATTGAATTTGGCAAGAAAATCCAATCTGGTAAAAACAATTCAGATTTGGTGAAAAAGATCAGATTTAGTGAGAAAATGTTATTTATTAAGAAAATCGAATTTGGTGAGAAAATTAGATTTATTGACAAAATAAGATTTATTAAGAAAATCGAATTTGGTAAGAAAATTTGATTTATTGAGAAAATCGAATTTGGTCTCCAGAGGTCTTGGTCTGAAACAGCTGAACCTCTCTGACTCCGCCCACTGAACCTCTCGACTCCACCTACTGCGCTTCCTCAGCAATCAGCACTGATAATAAAGTTGATTTCTGCTTCTGTATCAGTTTATCAGTTTGAGTTTAACCGCTTATGTTTGTTTTTATGACTTAAAGTGACGTAACCAGCCCATCAGAAACTCCTGCCTCCCCCTGACTACCGACTTGCAGACCACTAGAGGGCGCTGGTCTACAAGAACTAGCACAGCCTCAGCTCTGAGGAGAAACTGTGGAGAAGCTAATGTGTTTACAGGTTGCACTGGTGGGATGCCAGGTGATAGTGCCCACCATGAAGGAGAGCTTCATCTCGTTTATTTAGTAAAGGTAAAAAAGTCATTATGTAGTATTTTTATTGGCACTGGAACTTTTACTTTTGTTTTAGGGTCATAAATCAAGGACCTGGATGTCAAGTGAAGTGGCCTCCCCATGGCTACCCCTCCTGATGCGTGTTGTGTACCTTGGTCTACAGGGCATACAGAGCCCCTTCCTGTCTCTGATGAGCTCCATCGTCTCTTCATCCACCTTCAGCAGTCTGATGGGGTAAACGTTAGGCAGGATCACACTGTTAAAGCCACATGCCCCCATCTGGCCAAAGAGAGAACAGCACTTCTTTAAAGCTAGACTTTAATCTGTACCACAGAGTAAGATTAACGTTTTATATATATATGTGTGTGTGCGTGTATACATATATATATATATATATATATATATATACACACACACATATATACACATACACACATACCCACATACACATACACACACACACACACACACACTCACACACACATATATACATATATTCACATTTACACATTCTCACACACATACATACACATACATACATATATACATATACACATGCACACACACACACACACACACACACACACACTCACACCTTGCCGTCCAGGTTGGCGATGCTGCAGTTACACTCAGTAGCTCCATAAAACTCTCCGATCTGTTTGATGCTGAAGCGTTTGGCGAACGACTCCCACACGTTGGGCCGGAGTCCGTTTCCCACGGCGACCCGCACACAGTGACTGGACTCACTGGGGCGCACCGGTTGGGATAGCAGGTAGCGGCAGATCTCACCAATGTACTGGACCACCTACACACATATACACACATATAAATACACACATACACATATACATATATATAAATACACACACATAAACATACAGACACATATACACACATATACATAAATATAAATACACATATACACACATACACACACATATACATACACACACATACACACATATACACACATACACACACATATACATACACACACACATATACATACACACACATACACACATATACACACATACACACACATATACATACACACACATATACACACATACACACACATATAAATACACACACATATAAATACACACACATATACACACACATATACATACACACACATATAAATATACACACATATACACACACATATACACACATACACACACATATACATACACACACATATAAATATACATACATACTCTCTCGTCTCTGTCCAAAGAAGTGGTAGCTTTACATTAGAGAACTGAAACTGTCTTTACTTTTATGGAGGTCAATAAAACCAGAACTTTGTCGTAAGTGGCTGAGGAGCTGTTGGTCCATTCATCCTGAAACCTTCACACAGTGTAAACACACCAGCTGCCTCCATACAGTTTAGACCAATACCCCCAGACAGAAATGGAGAGGTGTTTTTGTTTGTGTGGTGATGGTGTAGAAGGAATATCAGTGTTAGTGAAGGTGCTGGAATGTGATGTGAGGTGTGTGTGAGTGATACAGTGATACAGTACAGATCAGCTGTAGATCATAGTCCTGCTTACTGTGCAGTTGTATCGAACACAGTCGTCCCAGAAGCGGCTGGCGGAGAACTTCCTCCTGATCACCACCGTCAGCCCATGTACCAGACACTGACCCACACCCATGATGTTGCCTTGGAAACAAAGGACAATGCTCAGGCTGATACGGTGATCATGGAAACGGTACATGGACCAAATGGCTCCACAGAAGCTCCTACAGAACATCCATCTGTTTGTATCTTAGAACAGCAGAACCTGTTCGGTTCTCTTTAAGACAGGATTAAAGTGACCAATTAATAATAAATAAATAAATAAATAAATAAATAATTAGGAGCGTGTTTCTAATAAAGTGGCCAGTTAGTGAAAGTATAAGGTAAGTGTTTATAATAAAGTGGCCAGTAAGTAGAAGTACAAGCTAAATGTTTCAAATAAAGTGGCCAGTGAGTGGATACACACCTGCTGAGTGGTAGAGAGGCAGACAGGTGTAGATGATGTCATCAGGGCGCAGTTTGAAGGAATATACATATAATATATATACTATAATATACTATATATATATATAATATATATATATATATATATATAATAAATATATGTATATGTAAATATTCTTTACAGCTGAATAAACGACATTGCAACTTTCAGTTACCGTCTCTCACCCACACCCTGAGGTTACTCTTAAATCATTTGCATGTGTGGTTTCATTTCTGACAATTGAAAGTTCAGCTGACTGGTTTTGTGACATTCACTGTGGATAAAAGGTCTCATACAAACAACTTCGGTCACCGCAAACATCTAAGCAAAGCTGCAATGGCTTCACCGCTGTCTTGGCTGGAGAAGGACTTGACGTGTGGAATCTGTAAGGGCGTTTATAAGGAACCTTTGCAACTAAGTGGCCCAAATCAGATTGTTTTAGTCCTAGATCGGATACATGTCGGATTTGTAGGCACGCGGCTTGAATGTGGACGTTCTGATTGGATATCCTGTGTTTTGTTGCCTGAGCACGTGCTAACAAAGTTTAATACAGAGTCTTCTTACAAATATGTTTTTTTTTGTTGTTGCTGGCGGAGGTGACATGTATTTGTTCACATTGGACACATACAGGTTACTTACAGCTATGAATGTGAATCAAGATGACCTGAGCTGAGTATCAGAATTGATTAACGAGGCTTGTAATGTGAACGTAGCTTCTCTCACGCCTAGATTTACCTGCTATGTCTCAGCCTAGGATTGGCTCACCTGTTAGGTCGGCCTTGGCCAACAGCGGGAGGTAGCTCCTCAGTGATCAAAGCCAAGCAGTGGTACCTGTGCCTAAAAGAAGTTCTCCACCGTTTAGTATTTAGTCCTCTAGTTTCTGTCTTTAGTGTGTTGGTTATTAGACTAGCCCATAATTTGGTGAAGACCTCTGAGGTCTCATGAGCTTTACTCCAGATTTATTCCTGCTGAGCTTTTTTAAAATAAACCATTGGAACAAGTAAATAAAACAAGTCCCAGCAGAGAAGAGGTACGTTAATAATATCTTTTTATTATATGTTTAGTTTGTACATGTTTATGAGCAGTTGATGATGCATTATTGGACATGTAGTCTCATATATACACGACTGTGTAAAAGTCTGAGGCACCTAAACGTTTATTATCTGATCGATAAGTGTGTGTTCACCAGTAAGAACAGCAGATCTGGGGTGCGTTTCCCATACAACGACGGAGGTTAGCATTGAACTAACGTGGTACGATGCATCGTTAAACTAACTAACATCTGAAGCACGACTGTTTCCCAAAACTGTCGTACTTTGTTTGTACCACAGTAGTTCGAACTATGTAAGTTATAACCACCGTAGTCTGAACTACACTGTTTCCAGATGTGTTCGGTCTCATTCTCACAGCGGGGAAACTCACAAACCTTGTAATATAATACCAAAATATGGCGGTTGTGATCGAAATCATGCGGAAAATAATGAAGAAAATAAATGAAAAAGAAATAATAAATAAATGAACACATGGTTATTAATAAGATGCAGCGTAAAGTGTCAAACACGTTCCTTAGTAGTGTAGTGGAATGAACGTGTGAGGACGATGCATTCGGAAACACCTAGACCTGAGTTTGAAACCTGGTCACTGATCTGTTCTTTTAGTGTTTTTCCTCACAATCACAATGAACGCTCTCAGTGATTAAGTATTGACTTGTTAAAGTTCTTTATTATTTACTCATTGTCTCCTCCGATTTATATTTTTACAGACTGACCAGATAACACCATTTGTTTCATAGGCCTGGAAATACGTACAGATACACTTAAAAGATAACGGGCCAGTCAGAAGTTCTCTACTTCCATGTTGTCCTTGGTCTTTTACATATGGGCAGTTCTTCTAGTAATAAGTAATGTAGAGAAGATGGGAAATTGGCAAGAACCCACATGCACTTAATGCTCTACACTTATATTAACCCTTATGCTGGTGGCCTGATGTCCTATAGTCCCAAGTAAAACTGCACCATCACCATGAACACTGGGGCACCCCAGGGCAGTGTACTGAGTCCTCTGTTGTTCACCCTGCTGACTCATGACTGTGTTGCGAAACACAGTTCTAACAGCATCATAAAGTTCGCCGATGATACAACTGTGCTGGGTCTCATCAGCAAAGGCGATGAGTCAGCATACAGGGAGGAGGTACAGCAGCTGACAGACTGGTGTACAGTCAACAACCTTCTCTGGAATGTAGAGAAGACCAAGGAAATGGTTGTTGACTTCAGGAAATCAAGACCGGTCCACTCTCGGCTTAACATCAACGGCTCCTCTGTGGAGATCGTTAAGAGCACCAAGTTCCTTGGTGTACACCTAGCGGAGAATCTCACCTGGTCCCTGAACACCAGCTCTACAGCCAAGAAAGCCCAGCAGCGCCTCTACTTCCTCCGGAAGCTGAGAAAGGCCCGTCTCCCTCCACCCATCCTCACCCTCTTCTATAGGGGAACCATAGAGAGCATCCTAAGCAGCTGCATCACTGCCTGGTTTGGGACCTGCACAGCCTCTGACCTCCAACGCATTGTGAGGACAGCTGAGAGGATCATCGGAGTCTCTCTCCCCTCCGTCTTGGACATTTACACCACCCGCTGCATCCGCAAAGCAACCAGCATTGTGGATGACCCCACCCACCCTTCACACAGACTCTTCTCCCTCCTGCCATCAGGAAGAAGGTACCGCAGCGTCCGGTCCAACACGACCAACAGCTTCTTCCCCCAAACCATCAGACTTCTCAACACAACTCAACGTCTGAACTGATATCTTTCTGGTACATGTACACTCTCTCTCTCTCTCTCTGTCTCTCTCTCTCTCTCTCTCTCTCTCTCCAACCATTTACCCCAGATAAAAAAGGGGAAGCATTTTTGCACAAAGCATTGCACTAATAACTTTACTACCTCACTGACCTCTATTTATTACACACTGCACAATTTGCACACTACCAGCAATTATTTATTATTCTCTGTCTGTACTGTGTTGTGTTGTCTGTCCGCACTTGTTTGTTCGTGCTGCACTTGTGTCTTGTATGCACTGTCTATGTTGCACCATGGTCCTGGAGGAACGTTGTTTCGTTTCACTGTGTACTCTGTATGTAGTTGAAATGACAATAAAACCCACTTGACTTGACTTGACTTGACTAAAACTGTCACAAAAGCCACAATTCTCAGTGAGAGAACCTGAGGTCCTTGTCAGTGAGCTTGATTTTGACCAGCAAATTATATTTGTAAAACTGAAAAACACCATCATCAATTCAGCAAAAAAGAAAACATGGTAGGAAATCACCATCACCATCATCATACAGAACAAACTGCAGAGGATGTGAGGAGGAAATGGAGGGACTTAGTGTGAGCAAGCTCTAAAGAGGGAGCAACAGAGGACTGGTGATGGGAGCTGCAATCTTACACCTCTTATAGAGGAGAGGGTTGTTGCCATCCTAGGCCCAGAAGTGCTGGACGGAGTTGCAGGGGGCAAAGATGTCTGTGGCATACACACCTCCCAGACATCAACCCCACACCCATCTTATCTTGGCCTATTAATCCCCTACCCATACCCTTTCTTTCTGCTCACAGCGTTTTCCTCCACTAGGTCTATTTTAACATATCATCATCACTTTTACTTGTAGGTTAAACCCTTTCACATTTATTCTCTCACTGGCAACCCAGTATGTAAACGTGAGATGTCTGCCATATAGCAGAGTCACAAGTAGGTGAACAGCTTTCTTTACCATTATAAAAAATACACAGGCTAATAGTCTAAACTAAGGTTTACGGCAGAAGCACATACTCTCCATATTGAGCTAAGGCAAGTTGTCTGCTTGAATGATTTAACCTTCAACATAACATGCCACCGTTTTAAACCGAAACCTTCACATATAGCCTATTTAACACCTCCTGCTCCACCGGTTGCACCAGGGGAGCACCTCGAAGGTGAAATAATGTTGAGAGAGCACAGTTCAGTGTATGTTACACAGCTTACACACGTGTGATATAGCAATATTTTTTTAATGAATGCAGCCGCTTAGGAACACAGAAATACAATCATGAATATATATAGAACTACACGTTCAAAGTATTTGGCATCTAAATGTTTGTAGCGGAAGATTGATGTTAATTTTCAGCTTACTGTCATGCTTTACACTGCGTCGTCCGTCATCGATGACGTAATACGCAGGAACTAAGCTTCTAACCACACGTCTACGGCTGTAGTTCCAACTACATAGCTTAACGACAGTGTTTGCGAACGTTCGTTGGAACTATGGTTTTGGGAAACACCTGTGTTGCTTAACGATGGTTTGGACTCTGCAAGTTACCAACGTGGTTACCTCCATAGTTCCAGCTATGGTTTTGGAAAACACTTGCATCACACCTGCATAGTTCCAACCATGGAAGTTGCTAACGTAGTTTTTGGGAAAGGTACCCCTGATTAGAACAGATGTAAATAATCATACATACAATACAAAGTAACATGAATATTTTATTGTGCAAGAAGTAGATCATATCTTGAGCTCCAGTTTGAAGAACAAAGTGTAGTTCCAGATTTCTCCTGGAAGCCCCATACTATTTTTTGTCTTTTCCTTTATTCTCAGTTGGTTTGTTATTGTGGTTTTGGCTACTGCTCGACTCTCTGGTTCTGTTCACTCTGTATTTAATTCACTCTGTATTTAGCCCCTTTTCATAAGTTTGTCCAGTCTATTCATGTCTGTCGTGAAGATTCTCTCACCCCAGCAGACCACTCCATTAAAGATAGCAGATGCCACCACTGTGTCAAAGAAGGTCTCCTCAGTAGGTAGAGTCTGCTCTGGCCTTTTCTGTAAAGTGCAGTGGTGGTAACTGACCAGTCCAGTTTGTTGTTTAGGTGAACACTCAGATACTTATAAGAGCCCACTCTCTCGATGTCCATACCCTGGATGTTCACTGATGGAGGGGAATGTCTGCACCTGAGGAAATCCACCACCATTTCTTTGGTCTTTTCTGCATTTTTCTGAAGGTGGTTCTGCAGACACCAGTCCACAAAGTCCTGAATCAGTTATCTGTACTGACTGTCCTCCTGCTGTACATGAAGTCAGCAGTGCCAAGACTGAGGTGGTTGATGTCTTCTCTCCAGGCATCAGTACTGGCCATTATTTCTGGCAGTATTTGAACTGAAGGGTAGTTTGGACTTAAATTTCGTTGTACTAGATCGAGATACATACTTGGACCAACACAAAACGTCTGTACGTCGCTCTGGATAAGAGCATCTACTCAATGCTGTTAATGTAAATGTCTGGCGATACTGTGGTCTGTTAGCAGCAACTGTGGGACACACAAAGCAGCGCTAACCACAATGACCTTCACAGAAGAATAAGCTCCTCCAGCATCAGACACCCGAGCAGCTAAACACCAAACCAGACCCCCAATAACAGACACGTCTGATTCAGCTCCTCCAGCATCAGACACCCGAGCAGCTAAACACCAAACCAGACCCCCAAGAACAGCCACGTCTGATTCAGCTCCTCCAGCATCAGACACCCGAGCAGCTAAACACCAAACCAGACCCCCAATAACAGACACGTCTGATTACAGCTCCTCCAGCATCAGACACCCGAGCAGCTAAACACCAAACCAGATCCCCAATAACAGACACGTCTAATTCAGCTCCTCCAGCATCAGACACCCGAGCAGCTAAACACCAAACCAGACCCCCAAGAACAGCCACGTCTGATTCAGCTCCTCCAGCATCAGACACCCGAGCAGCTAAACACCAAACCAGACCCTCAATAACAGCCACGTCTGATTCAGCTCCTCCAGCATCAGACACCCGAGCAGCTAAACACCAAACCAGACCCCCAAGAACAGCCACGTCTGATTCAGCTCCTCCAGCATCAGACACCCGAGCAGCTAAACACCAAACCAGACCCTCAATAACAGCCACGTCTGATTCAGCTCCTCCAGCATCAGACACCCGAGCAGCTAAACACCAAACCAGACCCCCAATAACAGACACGTCTGATTCAGCTCCTCCAGCATCAGACACCCGAGCAGCTAAACACCAAACCAGACCCCCAATAACAGACACGTCTGATTCAGCTCCTCCAGCATCAGACACCCGAGCAGCTAAACACCAAACCAGACCCTCAATAACAGCCACGTCTGATTCAGCTCCTCCAGCATCAGACACCCGAGCAGTTAAACACCAAACCAGACCCCCAATAACAGCCACGTCTGGTTCAGCTCCTCCAGAACCAGACACCCGAGCAGCTAAACTCACACTGATACAGAAGCAGAAACCAGCTTTATTATTAGTGCTGATAGTGATGATATGGTTCCAGTTCATAGGGGTCTTTATAAAGTTAAGTTCCTCTCAAGGTTCTTCCTCTTTCTCTGAGGGAGATGTTCCTCACTAGCTCACTCGAACTTGACTGACGCTCAGTGGAAAAGCATACTGCGGTCTAACAAGTCAATCTTTCAGATTGTTTAAGGAGATAGTAGACGATCCAGATTGTTACCAGCGTAAAGTTCTAAATCTTTTAAGTGATTTTGATTTTGAACTGTCTACCAAAGAAAATGTGGATCTCAATCAGCTGAGAATAGGACAATAAGGGACAATAATAATCCACACTGACAGATAAACAGCTGAAAAACAGAAGAATAGCAAAAACTCTGCTTTCAAATAGTTTTTTTGTGTTTTCAGTCTCTACATATTAAGTGCTGTTACACGGTGTGGACGGTGATAAACCATTAAATGTTGTATTTTCGTAATGTTCACAATTTAACGCAGCTCAAACAGAAACTAGAAAAGTGGTTGCACAGCTTAAGCAGTGTTAAGAACGAGTGATGAAAAACGACAAGTAGAGGAGTGCGGGTCAGTGTGTTTGGGGATGTGCAGTTTGGTGGCTGTAGGTTAAATGAAGCCATGATGTCTGGGTGTGTCCAAAAATAAATTGGACTCTATGCGGGGGAAAAGAGGGATGGGAAAAAATGACAAACAGACAAGTGCGGGTCAAACCAACACTACAGTGGTCGGGGGTCTGTCCTAAGTCAGTGTATGTGAAACAGTGCCTGTGGGTTGAGCAGAAGTTCAGTAGATTGATGTGAACTTTTCCATCCTATTCATTCTCTATGGGAGAAAAATTATGGAAAAATCCGTATTTCACACAATCAGACCAGACAATATTTTAAAAATGGTGGGAGGAGTTACCCAGGGAAGATCTGACAGAAAGTAAAAAACAAATGTTTGGCAATACGCAACCTTGACTACTGATCACAGCTTCCTGATTGTTTTGGAGTTGCATTAATTAGTAGATCCACAAACTGATTTTAACTCTCCTTCACTACCGAGTACACCAAGATACCTTTCAGCGTCCAATCACTGATCAAACTCTGCTGTATGTGTGTTTCCCCAGTCTCAGTTCATGCACACTCAAATGCAGATTAAGAAGGACTTTGAGAAGCTTCACCAGCTCCTCCGAGAGGAAGAGGAGAGCCGGATCTCGGCACTAAAGAAAGAAATGGAGAGAAAGAGCCAGAAGATCAAGGAGCAGATGGAAGAGATGGATGAGACGCTGGCCTCTCTTTCCAAAAGAATCAAACTGATTGAGGATTATATTCACTCGGACGACAGTCTCTTCCTGAAAGTAGGGTTTACTTCCACTGCTACCGTATCAACTGCTCATAGCTTAACATTTCTAACTTAGAATCACTGTCTTTACTTAGAACAACATCTCTAGACATTCATGGACATTACATTTCTCGTCACATTAGTAATTATTTAGACATCATTATTTATTTATTTATTTATTATATCAGCATTGATATACAAAATATTACAGTATACCATACGTCCTGATGTGATTATCTTTTTCCTTTTCAGAGTCTTAAAGATGCAGAAGAGAGGTACAACTCCAACATTTAAATATGCTCCTACATACGTGCAGTCATATATAAACAATTCAACATATTTTCTAAATAAAATAAAACGTCTTCTACTGAAAGGAGGAGTTTTTAAAGGAGGAGTTTTTAAAAAAGTTTGTTTGTGTTTCAGTGCTGAGTACACAGTTCCAGACCCAGATCTGGATTCAGGAGCGCTGATTGATGTGGCCAAACACCTGAGCAACCTGAGATACCGAGTGTGGGAGAAGATGAAGGACGTCTGTCCTTACTGTGAGTAGATTTGCTGTAGAGAAGATAAAGGTTCTTTCCCACTACAGGGGTTTAAAAAAGGGGTTTAAACTCCAGCTGAGAAAACTGGTTGTGAAGTGATGATACAGAGCCTAAGTGAATGTTGTGCCTGCATAACAACATACTGTAGTGACCAGCTAATGACCGCCCGCAGAGCCTCATGGGAAGCAACAGAATATTAGCAATGTTTTATGAACTAAAAGGTGTGTAAGTGTATTGCTTGTGATATTTGGTTCTGGACTGGGTTGTGGAGTTATGTTATTACCATGGACTGGAGTCCTGAAGTTTCTTCCTGACTACGTCAGTGAGTGCAGGGCGGTGGGTTCTCAGAGAACCACCAAAGCAGTGGAGTCCCAGCAATGGAGCCCAGTCAGAAGACACCAGCTGGTGAGGACCTGGTGGCCTGTCGGCACGAGTCAGTGCCCCTCCACTGATGCATGAGACAAGCAGCGGCGGCCTGGTTGGCCAAGCAGAACCTGAGAGTCAGGGCCTGTTGCCGAGACTCTACTGGTGAACCTTTAGGCTGCGGTGCTGGTGTGGTTGGCTAATGATAATTATCTCCTCCTACCTCAAACAACTACACCTCCCACGATTTACTCCTCCATTATGTCAATCCACCAACGTTTGTCAGTACCTGACTCCTTTGTTTGATCTGTTCTTTGTGAAGTTTTGCCACTTATTGAGTGTCCCTTCCTGTGTCTGGTCTGACTTTGTATTTGATCTTTCCATGTCCTTGGGTTTACCTGTTTGGTTACTACCTGTACTTTGGTGGCTTAAGTTAGGTTCTAGATTTCTCCTGGACGCCCCAGACATTGTATGAATGTGTTCAGTTCCTTCAGCAGCAATCTTGATTTAGCTTAATGAAGTACTGAGCAGTCAAAGCAGGTATTAGATGAGAACTATAAATAATACTGGGTTGTTTAGGAGAAGCTTGGAAAGGGTTAAATAAACACACTGATGTATGTAAAAGTACTACTTAGTCTATTAATACTGATTAATATTTAATAATAATAAAGTGTTTACTGAGTAAATCAAAACTTATTTCTCATCTGGAAAAATAGCTTTAAATGTAATAATGTCCCTAAGTGTCTTAGAATCCATCCCTTGCACAGCATTTAGCAGTAACATTTCTAGAAAGAGCTGCAGTCCAATCTGATTGGTCACTAACTGGAATAATTGGTTTCTTGTGTGTTTTTTAAGATCCAGTGATTCTGGAGCTGAACACTGCCCACAGCAGTCTTCACCTGTCGGTGGACTTGGTCAAAGTAAACTGCAGGGATTTGAAGCAGAACCTTCCAAACAACCCGGAGAGGTTCATGATGCACCCAGTCATCCTGGGCTCTGAGGGCTTCAGCGCCGGAACCCACAGCTGGGTAGTGGACGTTGGGGAAAGTGACAACTGGACCATAGGGGTGGTGAAGGAGTCGGTCAAGAGAAAGGAAGAGCTCTCAGTGAGCCAGCAGGAAGGGTTCTGGACCGTAAGTCGAGAAGATGGGAAATTCTCATTCAACCCAAGATATGGCAGAGCTGAGAGAGTGCAGAGGGTCCGGGTACAGGTGAACTGGGATGGAGGGCAGGTCACGTTCACCAACGTGGAGACCAACACACAATTACAGAGCTATTCACTCTCACGAGAGAAACTGTTCCCGTATTTTTCTACACTCAGTGAACTCCCACTGAAGATTCTACCAACCAAGATCTTACTGTCACCAAATGAAACCCACAATGAAGATGGGTCTTGCTCTTCTCAAGCATGGACAGGATAAAAAGGTTCCACACAGTATTTAAAAAAAATTACCAATGTTAAAAAAATATATTTCTTTTGTCATTTACACAAATGCACATTTTACAAAAATTCAACATTCGTCGAACAAATGAACACATTCATTCTCATTGTATTTGTACTTGTTTTAATATCCGGTGGACCAGAGGAGGATGGGTTCCCATTTTTGAGTCTGGTTCCTGAGTTTGAGGGAGTCTGAGGGAGGTTTTCCTGGCACTGCTCATTGGTGAGGTTGGACCTGTATTTTTCAGTAAAGCTGCTTTGTGACAACATCTGTTGTAAAAATATCCTATAAATAAGTAAACCTTAAAAATAACCATATAAATATGCTAATTCAGCCATTTAGCTTACCATTTCATAATGAGCTGCAATTGTTTAATACTCTAGAGCAACTACAACAGACAGAAGTAAGGCAAGGATGTTAAAGAAGTAGCATGCAACCTTTTAAATAGACTCTGATCTCAGTTAGCAGTCAAAACCATTACCAAATCAGAATTCTGTTACCTTAGAGATTTTACGACTAAACCAGAGCTGGAAAAATTCATCCAGGTCTTTATTCCTAGTGGGGTTGATCACTGTAATGGTCTCATAACAGAACTCCTGAAAAAGACAAAACAGCTTCAGCTGATCTTCATCTAAGTGTAACTGTCCATTCTCAAATCCTTTGACTGGATACCAGTATGTTACAGAATCAACTGTAAGGTTCTATCACTGGTCTCTAATCAACTAAATGGCATAAGACCAGCCTATATATCTGATACGCTGAGCAGAACTCATTGAGAATCCTTACATCACTGAGAACTAGTCAGTTAGTCCTGCCCAAGATAAAAACTAAACATGGCAAAACAGAGTTAGCCACTATGCTGCTCTTGCATGGAACCCTAGAGCAATAGAAGAACCCCAGTTCTAGATCTTTTTGAGCAGGTCACTTTAAATCCCAGTTTAAAGCACTTAAATTAAGCACTACAACATGTATATCCAGTAATGGTAGTTCATTTCCTATTTAGATGTGTCGTAACTTTGTTTTGCCGTCAGAATGAAGCGGGAATGAATAGACCGTGCATACAAGACACAAGTGCAACACGAACAAACAAGTGCGGACAGACAACACAACACAACACAGTACAGACAACACAACACAGTACAGACAGAACACAAAACAGTACAGACAGAACACAACACAGTACAGACAGAACACAACACAGTACAAACAACACAACACAACACAACACAGTACAGACAGAGAATAATAAATAATTGCCGGTAGTGTGCAAATTGTGCAATGTGTAATAAATAGAGTCCAGTGAGGTAGTAGAGGTATTAGTGCAATGCTTTGTGCAAAAATGCTTCCCTTTTTTATCTGGGGTAAATGGTTGGAGAGAGAGAGAGCGAGAGAGAGAGAGAGAGAGAGAGAGAGAGAGTACATGTACCAGAAAGATATCAGTTCAGACGTTGAGTTGTGTTGAGAAGTCTTGGGGGAAGAAGCTGTTGGTCGTGTTGGACCGGATGCTGCGGTACCTTCTTCCTGATGGCAGGAGGGAGAACAGTCTGTGTGAAGGGTGGGTGGGGTCATCCACAATGCTGGTTGCTTTGCGGATGCAGCGGGTGGTGTAAATGTCCTAGACGGAGGGGAGAGAGACTCCGATGATCCTCTCAGCTGTCCTCACAATGCGTTGGAGGGACTTGCGGTCAGAGGCTGTGCAGGTCCCAAACCAGGCAGTGATGCAGCTGCTTAGGATGCTCTCTATGCCTGCCATAAATGCCCCAAATGCTGGGGGTCACAAAGCCATGACCTTCCCGCAAGCCCTGCAGTGATCAGCAGACCGATATACTGCTATAGTGTGTAAAATCCAAAAGATGTTTACCTTTTGCTTATCTTTCAAAATATATTGTTTATGCCAATTTTTTTACAAGTATATATGTGGGCCAGTAAACTTAGCCAAACACAAAATAAGGCTTTGGGGTTTTTAATTTTGGCTTCAAGGAAAATATTTTATGATATGAATAATATTTCATGTCCGTCTCTTCATAGTCTTTCCAGAGTGTAATAAACCAGACTGACACCTGTTCCATCCTCACGCTGAGCAGAAACAGAAAACAGAAATATAAATCATATAAAACAAACACAGTAGTGACTAATGTACAAATGACAAGGAACAAATAAAACTTAGTTAGCCAACTTTTACCATCAATTCAGATCTTAACCCTGAGAAAACACGAGCTGTAGAACTGAACTCAGTGTACAATGTTTCCTAAACATGTTTTAAAGATACTATTAGCAACTGGAACCAAACACTTTGTGAATACTTATATGAAGCTATTTTACATTAACTGTCGCTTACATCTCAATACGGATCACTTTATAGATCATTAAACTCACCACATTACGGAAATATCGCCAAAGCGACCAGCGATCAATCCAACGCCATCCGCAACAAAAGACACACCATCTACACCAAAAACATGAGAAATATGCATCTACAGGTGCTTATGTGCATGTATTGATGAAAATATCCCGATAAATCCTAATATTTAGCTGCGAAAACAGAATTTCCCAGCCGCTGCTATAACCACACCATAACACCTTAACGCTGCTTCTATCGCCTACTGCGCTTGCGCGACGCGTAAACCGAGTAAATATGTATTTAATATGTGTGTGTGTGTGTGTGTGTGTGTGTGGAGTTATGAATAGCACTATCATACTGTAGTCTGCAGTTACAGCTGATTCTTCAAGGATGAATCCTGGAACATGAGCCTATAACCACACAACATGTAAACTCTTCATTTGTTTCTTTTCTGGTCAAAATGGACTTCAAATTCAAGTTATTCCTTTTTTAGATGGTATTCTAGATGAGACTAAACCTAAGATCCACCACCTGGATCACCTGGACCACCACCTGGATCACCTGGTAGACCACCTGGTAGTTGTTAAGTGTCATTTTCTTGACACTTCTGCTCAGTGGCAATATTGACTGGACACCGTGGTCACTGTGCTGATAATATAAATGGTGTGTTTAATTAGAGCACTGTTTAATGTAAATGTAATATAAGAGTTGTTTTTTTTAACAGGAACAGCTCAAAGGCCCCCTATGGCCCAAGACTAAACTAAAACAAAGACTGTTATAACATTCAAATTGTAAATCTTTTTTTAGATGCTGAAAGATGCTAAAAAGAGGTCAATTCTAGGCAAGATTATTTTACTTATTGTGTTATATTACTGTGATATATTATCATAATACTGAATAATACAATGACCAATCAAATATGTTAATAAAATAAAATACCTGATATATTACTGGATTTGTTTTGTTCCATAACTGGTGAATTGGTATTATGTTTTTAAAATCTCCTTTGACCTCATTTATATAACTATACTATAACTATAAGCAATGGTTATCAGTCATATATAAGCCACATGACTAGCTTTTGTTTATTTATGGGTACACTTACTAATGATTAATTAATTGATTTATTAATTATTACTCATTTTTAATTTCTCAAAATGTAAAATTAAACTGTAATCTGATTTTTCTGTTTTTCCCAATGGTGTTCTACTCTTAGTACAGTTCAGATTACATTGGAATATCAGAATCAGAATTGTTTATTGGCCAATTATGTCACACATACAAGGATAACATGTTACAAGAACAATATTACATTAGGAGAAACACACAACACAATACAATAAACAGAATAAGAATAAGACTAATAAGAGTAATAAGGAGTCAGGAAAGGTGCTGATGAAATATATGAAAAACTGTGCTTGTACAGATATTCTACACAATTATTTTATTCTACAATATTCTACCATTTATCTTATCATAATTTTTTTTGTGTAATAATTTATGTAGTGCATGTTTTAATATTCCAAAATTTTTTTTTAGACATTTTATTTAATATTTCAATCATTTTGGTAACAGCCAGAGCATAATATAATATAATGAAAAATTAAAATAATTTTTTGTGAAATTCTCTGCCTTGAGATACATTAAGGGATGTTAATTATTAACTTAGAATCACATATAGCTCAACACATTTTATGTTTATTTTCCAGCTTTCAACTGATTATTTGTGTTTATATAATTTGTGAAGCTGCAGTGGTATAGGATATCTGCTGATGGATTGAAAGCTGAAACTTTATTGGAAAATAAAAACAACCTTTTAATCAAGTCAACATAACTTTTTGGGTCATTTCTTTTGGACCACTTATCATGAAATGTATATACAATGTAAAGAACAATCAGCAGTGATGTGTAGAGTACAGACATCTAAACAATCTTTATGTTTGGTGGTGATGTAGTGCCCTTTAAAAAAAAAAACAGGCAAAAGGGTTCACTCACAAACACAACAGCACATATGCAAACTAAACACCAAGTTTGTGAAGTTTGTAAATCTACTTAAACGAGATCTATAAATGTAACATTATGAGCTAATGTTAGCAAATAGCACTTGACTAACTTGCAGGCACCATCAGCAGAATATGCATCAACAGAAGATTCAGACTGTAAGTCTTTGGAAAATGCTCCAAATTAACAGAAAAGCTTTTTTATATCAAAATAAAATATTGAATCTAGCAAAGTGCACAATGCTTAAATGCTAAAATGTGCAACCAAAGTGGTTTGATACCTTTGTGCACTTATTAGCGGTCAGAAAACATTGAAGCATATAAACTACTGCAGCTTATTGTTCAACGTTTGTTAATCCAAAAGAGTAAAAAATCACATTAAACGGCTTCCCAGTTGTAAACAGTGGCTGTGACTACTGCTCGTTCCTAAATGCACCAATAAGAATCACCAGAGCTTCCACTCTATCAAGTATCAGCATCACTAACTTAAGCTAAAAACTTCCATTCAACATGTGTCGCTTTAATCAAGGTTACCAGAATCAAGCAAACTGAACCTGAGTGGGTTTTTATTTATGTTTACTTGTGTAAGTGATGGAAAATTTACATCTTAAAGATAAACATTACTTCACTGGTGAATGCACAATTCTGCAAACTGGTATCAGCACAATTTGCTGAAAGCCATGAGAAATGGACACCATGGTTTGATGAGTAGTTTGCTTTAGTTAAAGTTAGATTTGATGCTGCATCCGTTTAATAGTTGTGCTTTGCAAGGTGTTAACTAACACTGCTAGTGGTTACATGGGCTGAGTGGGAAGAATTAACCTGCCAGACCTCCAGCATAAAGCACAAGCAGAGCTAGTTTCTTTAGTCTGTCCTTTTAGGGATGTGATAGTGTTGAACATAAAGATCTGCTCTGCAAAACTTTTCAGTTTCCTGGGTTTTTTTGTTTTTCCAGATACTTTTACAAAGAACACATTCACAAATGCTCTTTCAAATGCTTTATTTTCATTGAGATGAGAGTCCGCTGCAGCAGATGCACAGCCTCGGACTACGTTCACATGTTAAGAACTTTAGCCCGACGCACATTGGACCAGTCATACTAGCCTTTCCACCACGTGGGAGGGACGTACAGAAATCCCAGCTGCTCCCCTGTTGGCCAATCAGAATCCGGGGAAAGGTTTAGAGGAAGGATAAAAATCAGCAATGTCTCTGGTAAACAGTGCAGGTGAAAAATTTTGAACACTGCTATTTACAGCCAAATGTGACAATTAAGTATCACTGCTTTGTAGAAAACCAGAGAGGAACAAAAGAAACCAGGACTTGGTAAGTTTCGAGTGTGTGCCCACCCACACCCGGATGTCCTTTGAAATGCTTTGTGTGGTGTGATCGTCAGGTGGTTGTACCTGTTTTCCCAGTTTCAGTGAGTCTTTATAGGACAAACCGCTTATATGATCACACTCAGCCAGGAACAGTCACGATGGCATTGTCTCGAACTTCTCTTGAGGAAGATCTGACATGTACAATTTGCCAGGACATCTATAAAGAACCTCTGCTCCTTCTTTGTTCTCACACGTTCTGCAGGAACTGTCTGGAGAGAAGCTGGGCAGAGCGTGGAGTGAGAGAATGTCCTCTCTGCAGGAAGAGGTCCTCCCTCGAAAACCCACCGATCAACCGAGCCCTGGAAGGTGCCTGTCAGTCTTTCATCCAGGAGAGGGATCGCAGAGCTTCAGCCCAGTCTAGGGGTCTGCTGTGTCCTCAGCATGACGAGAAACTGCATCTCTTCTGTGTGGATGATGAGAAGCTGGTCTGTGTCGAGTGTACGTCTCAGGAACATCAGATGCACAACCTCTGTTCCCCCAAGAAGGCTGCCAGCGAACGGAAGGTAGAGTAACTATACTTTCTTGTACAGAATTGATGGTCAGAGATTCACCAATCTGCGAAAAATTGCGTAACAAAATTGTGGAACAATTTCAGAAAAATGTTCCACAATGTGAAGTTTTGAGGCCTTTGGACAACCGACCATCTACAGTACATAATATCATCAAAAGATTCAGAGAATCTGGAGAAATCCCCGTGCTCAATGGACAAGGTCGACGGTCAATATTGGATGCTACTCAGCCACTGTGTCATTCGGAAGAGGTAGAGCAGGCTGTACTTTCTGAGGAGGCTGCGGTCCTTTCAAATCTGCAAGAAACCCCTGTGGATGTTTAATCAGTTTGTGGTCGCCAGTGTCCTGTTTTACACCGTGGTGTGTCCAAACACATTCAGGCTAAACAAATTAATAAGGCGGGCTGGGTTTGTGGTCGGCATGAAGCTGGGCTCTCTGGTGATGATAACATAAGAAGACTATGGACAAACTACTAGACATTATAAACAATATCAGTCACCCACTGCACACAGTCATCAGCAACCAAAGGAGCCTGTTTAGTGACAGATTGCTCCTTCTTAACCTTAATTTCCCTGAGGATAACCTTCCATCTATCTATTTATCTGTCTATCTATCTATCTATCTATCTATCTCGGAGGACGTGTTCCTACCGGGTCCTATGCCAATGTTTGATGGCAACATTCAGCCCCAATTGACAACATCTGCACATGTATGCTGACCACTTTATGTCTGACACACAGCTGAAGTCAGTTTCTTGTTCGCCAGGTTATTGTTCCACCCTAAATGAAGCAGTATTTACATTCGGTTACCTCAGTTCCCTGCTTTCAACCTGCTTGTTTCTTTGGCTGTTTAACACTAACTAATGCTAACAGCTGAGGTGATATATTGATGTGATGTTCTGGATAGTTATTGCTGTTTAGCACTAAGAACTTTTCACTTAAAGCCCAATTTGACTAGAAGTAAATACATATAGGGTAGTCTCTTCAGCACAGTGCTAGATAGTGAGGATTTGGGACGGTAATGTTTCAGTTTCAATTTTGTATTTAAAAGTAAATCTGATTTACAGGAACAGCTCCAAGCTCCTCTGGAGGCACTAAAGGAAAAGCAAATAGAGGTCTCCACCACCAAGTCAGAGCTCCTCAAAATATCTGCCAAAATCAAGGTAAGCCTAGCAGATCACTCTTTACCAGATCACTCTTTCACACCCAGATCCAGAAACAGTTCAGTTCGAAAACAAACCAGCACTTGATTTCTTTCTCTCAGTCTCAGGCCCGGCAGACCGAGCAGCAGATAAAGGAGGAGTTTGAGAAGCTTCATAGGTTCCTCAGAGAGGAGGAGGAGGCCAGGATTACTGCACTGAGGGAGGAAGAGCAAGAGAAGAGCCAGAAGATAATGCAGAAGATTCACACATTTACCAAGTTGCAACACATTCTTCTTTCCAAGATCAGTAGAACTGACCGTTACTTGATGAGTGAGGATGTTTCCTTCCTGCAGGTGAGCAGGTTTAGGTAGAAGGTATCTTCTGAAATCTCTGCTTGTGTGTTAAGAAGAATAACACTGTTCTCTTTTAATCTGTTCTCAGAATCTGGCGGACGCACAGGAGAGGTACATTTCAGATGATCTGATTTCCTGTTACTATATTCCTTTTCTGAAGCTGTAACGTTCTCTTGTTTCTGGCATCCTGACTTTTCTAGCACTGTGCAGCGTATTCAGTAGTCCTCCCAGTTTCTTGTCACTTTTTCCTTCATCATTAAGCATTTAGGCCTGTAAAACTCTCAGGATCTACAGGGTGAGTTAAAAGTCTCAGGACACCATTTCAGAAGTGAAAGGGAAAATGACGTCAGGTCAAAGTCAAGGTCAAGTTTATTTATATACCGCTTTTTACAACGACGTTGTCTCAAAGCAGCTTTACAGAGTTTTGAAAACAGTATTTGAATACCCCAGCAAGTAATGGGTGAGGGGGGCCTATCTTTAAGTCTATGTCCCGAACATGGCCACCATCTTGAAAGCCGCCATACTGGACCAAGGGCAAGTTTTTCCAATGGGAAGGTGGTCGTGTAGCAGATCAAAGAAAACCATAATTGTGTCAGAAATCGATGTAATCAGATTTGCAATATCTCTTGCGGTTGAAACATTATCAACACAGAAATTTGCAATAACAACCACATTGAACATGTTCAGTGTGCTGCCCCTGGTGCTGGACTTCACCTTCAGACCTGTGTTCAGCAACAGGGACAGCACACTGAACATGTTCAATGTGATTGTTGTTGCAACTTTCTGTGTTGATAAAACTAGCCCTTAATCCAATATGGCAGCTTTCAAGATGACGATCATGTTTGGGACATAGCCTAAAAGATAGACCCCCTCACCCGCACCAATCCCCCAACTGCTCCCCTAGTGTGTGTATGTGTGTGTGTGTGTTCACTAGTGTGTGTGTTTGGACATTTCACTGCAGCAATGGGGAAATTCTTCTATGCGTAAGTACAAGTGGCAAATACTTAAATACTAATTTCAAACTGAATTACACTGTTTGTGTGTGTGTGTGCACATTTCAGTACTCAGTGCCCTACGTCAAACACAACGCTGGAATCAGGAGCTCTGATTGACGTGGCTAAACACCTGGGCAACCTGAGATACAGAGTGTGGGAGAAGATGAAGGATGTCTGTCCTTACTGTGAGTATATGAAAGTATTAGTCTGTATCTGTTTACTCACTGCTGCTCTCTGTACTAAAGTTAATCTAATATTGAAGTTCCAGTGATTCTGGACCCAAACACTGCATACAGTATGCTCACGCTGTCTGAAGACCTGGATATGGTTACACGTGGTTTGCCGCAAAACCTTCCAAATAACCCAGAGAGGTTTTCTGTTCACTCTCTCATCCTGGGCTCTGAAGGGTTCGACTCTGGAACACACAGCTGGGTGGTGGAGGTTGGAAACACTGCTGACTGGCTTATAGGTGTAGTAAAGGAGTCTGTACAGAGGAAGAAGCAATTAAAAACCAGTCCTGAGGATGGAGTGTGGGTAATTAGTTTTCGCAACAACAAATATTCCTTTAATATTTTAAATCCTTCTGTCAACTATGAGAGGATCAAAGTTCAGCTCAACTGTCTTGTAGGGCAAGTAAGTTTTTATAACTCAGACAACAATCAGCTGCTACATTCATTTCTTGGCTTATCCAGAGAGAAGATTTACCCGTTCTTTGAAATATATAACCGTAGTTCTTTCAAAATTCTGTCGGCACAAGTCTCAATTCAGATCTCAGAGACTTGCAGACCAACGCTTTCTCCTTCACAGCCAGCACTTTCTACTAGTACCTTACAGCAAGTACAATCTACTAGTACTTTACAGCCATTACGTTCTACTAATACTGTACAGTCAGCATTTCTTACTAATACATTACAGCAAACAGATTCTCTTTTATTTGGTTCACGTCCTTCTTCTAGTGGTTTTACATTTGGATTCAATAAATAACAGTACCAACTGACCTATCAAAAGAGAAGGAAGGATATAGTGATGGGAAGACCAAAAAGTTTGGATGAGAGGTGGGAACTAAATAGGTTAATAAGAAATGAGAAAATTAAGACCCATCCCCCAACAGAACATCACCCTGCCCACAAACCACAGTTTTGTAATTCAGTGCTCATTTCACACTACCTACTATACATCACTATGCTACATATCCAGAAGATTATTCCTAAACAAACCCTGAGACATATGTAACAGAAAGTTGTTTAGAAGTCTTAATTACTAAAAAATAATAAGAGGTGTTTGAAGGCTTAGTGTGTCACTCTTTACCTTTTATTTTAGAATTCATAGATAGAGACTCATCATCTTGGAAAGTGTTCTCAGTTGAACCACTGTGTAGTGTCATGGATTTCTCCAGCTGATAATGATCAAGGTTTTAGGCAATGGTGGCTAAGTGTTGAAAAAAAAGACACAAAAGAACAGGCAGACAAATCTGAAAAATCCAAATCCAAAAGAGGAAAAAACAGTAAACACAAACTGTTTAAAACCGATAACAAAAAAGGCCGCTTTGTCTGCTTCATAAACGAGGGCTGTACTTTGCAACAAACCAGACAAACAGAAGAGATTAAACATATACAGGTAAAGGAAATCAGAAATACGACCAGAAACTTCTAGACAAATGTCAGTAACAGGTAAAAGATCAGTGTGTGACTGTGGTGTGCTGTTCCAGAGAATCATGGGAAAGAAAGTCTCTGGAGATGGAGGGTGAAGCGTGATGTCCTTATTAACATACTTGTTTTCTAAATGAGATTCACACGTTTGAGTCCTGGCTATATCGCATGTTCTTAAGAAGAATGTCCTTCATCTCTGTCAGTCATGCTCTCTTTAACAAGTGCTTGTTATTATATGACGTATTTTTAGGTTGAATGAAATCATTGTTTGCAGATTCCTACATAGAAGGACACGGTGTGCCAGGCAGGATTGCTTAAACTCTGTCTTCTGAATTCTTTTATGACTGTGTACCATATTCATGTACGACAGTGGAACAGTAATCAACTGTTATAATTATAGACCATTTTAATAAAAAAAAAATTAGTCATATGTAAACATTTTATGTGCATGTGTTGTTAAATAGAGTTGTATTGCCAGCTGAGGTGCTTTGAAAGCTAAAACTGTAATTCCTTTTTCAATGTTGTAAAACAGATATAACACACTTATAATAAATATTACTAATAAAATTTGGTCTGTGTTGAGACCTGTTTGGTTGAATGTTGAAATAGTATCAGTGTAACTTAAACCACAAGGAACATAGTGTACCATCTACTGCACACACACACACACACACATCTTTCTTTCTGAGAATAGCGGATCATTACATAGACTTGCATTAATTTCATGGAGACCTACACAAATCAGTACCAGATCAACTACTAGCCTAATAACAACCCTGTAACACTAACGCTGACCCTGATCTCATCTTAAAATGTAATCCTTTACATTGTGGGGACCACAAGGACAAAAAAGTCCCCTTAACATTAGTATATCACCAGGTTTTGGTCCCAACAATTTCCACAAAGCAGGAAATACATGGATTTGTAAACCGCATAGACCCACATTTTATTCACAATAGAACATACAACACTTATCAGATGTTGAAAGTGAGACATTTTAAGGAGATCACCACCTCACTGCAAAAGCTGACTATGACCGAAACTAGCACCATGCTGACTGTAGCAGGATAATGCTTTAGAATTGTTGGGGTTAGTATTTATGTTTATTTAGAAAGTTTACTGTCACTGCCTCACACTCTGAACATCTCTATCTGAGCCAGGCTTGCTCCAGCCTTGAGGTAAACGTAGAATATATTCAATGTCCATAGCTTTGTCTTATTGCATTGTATTTGTCCTCAGTGCTCTGTTTGGTTTCAGTTTGACTTATCATTGGGACTGCTGGCATCTGACCAATTGAGAAACTTTCTGGTGGAACATTCATCTGATTGAACTGTCACTTTTTTGTAGTATTCAGGCTTTTGTAGGACCATGTTCAAGTTAATGTTTCTTTCTAGGCATCTGTGGGTCCAGTCAACATTTCCAGTTAGAGAACCAGATAAGTTTGATGGAACACCTGATTTGTGCCGTTGGCTTTTATCACACTGTTAATGTAAATAACTACTTCTCACAGCACAGTTCAGACAAAGCCTGTATTTCCATTAGAATTTCTCGCTTTACTGGTGAACCTTTAGAATAAGCCAATGCTGTTTGGCCACAGAACTGCTGTTTTGGCCATCCTCACGAGGGTCACTCACAAAAGGAATGTTTTATGAAATTCCATCAAGATAACTGCTGGTTTAATTCGTAGGCTACATGATTATTCCTAAAGGAGCTATAATGGATGACGCAAAGGACGAGGCAGTGGGTTCATCCCAGAGTCTGTGAACTTCAATGCTTTCTTAGGTTCACCAATTTCTATAGTAGGTTCATACAAGGTGTTACAAAGGTTTTTGTAGACCATATCAGCTATCTCCATAACAGTTATCTCCATATCAGCCCCCAGCGTAGCCTTATCAGTTCATATCAGTCTCCTACCAGCTCCTATCAGCTGGTCCATTCTCGGCTTTGTAGGCATCGGAGTTCTGAATGTAATGCGAGCAGCTACAGGAAGCCAGCGAAGTGAACTGCATGAGTGAACTTGGGAAGACTGAAGACGAGCCGTGCTGCTGCAATCACTGCATTCTGTTGTTATTTACATTTTACACAGCATTCCAGCTGATGGCAGATTACATGGGTGGTAGTGCTGTAGCTGAAATAAAGTAGGAGCTCGTTATGGGCCCCTTATTCACTTTGGGGGGGTGGGGGGGAGGGGGGGTGTTCACTGGATGCCTGCTGTCTGCAAACACCATATACAGAGATGTACAGGCTCTGAGAAGATCTCATAGTACATAAGACATGAAGATCCTGATCCAGAGGAGACAAAGAGAACCTCTGGTGTTTCACACAGAGCAAACAAGACATGACACATTCTCTTTCAGTGGAAACAAAACTCAGATCAAACTTAAAGATCAAAAACCATGTGACTCCGTGATTCACCTTAGCAATTGGGTGTGGCCTGGCTCTATACAGCGTCTAGTGAGTTTAGAGCAGCTCATTGAGAGTGAAGCCTGTAAAGCTTTTACAGAGGAAACACGTCCCGACGTCTGTGAGGATCGAGCACGGTGATGATGGCTTCATCTCACACTTCACTGGAGGAAAACCTCTCATGTTCCATCTGCTTAGAAATCTTTAAGGATCCTGTGGTTCTTGGTTGTAGTCACAGTTTCTGCAAGGCTTGTCTGGACAACAGCTGGGCCAGCATGGAGATAAAGAAGTGTCCACTCTGTAGGAAAAGATCCAAGTTTACTCCTCTTCACAGTTTGTCCCTCAAAAACACCTGTGAGTCGTTAATAGAGGAGAAGAGACGGAGATCTTCAGTAGAACCGCGAGGTTTGGTATGTATGGTTCATGCTGAGAACCAGCAGCTGTTCTGCAAGGACGACCAGGAGCTGGTGTGTATGCAGTGTGTGGCTCATGACCATAAAGATCACAACTTCTGCTCCATCAGCAAAGTGGCCAGTGAGCACAAGGTAAAGCTTTTGTTTCATAGCATAAGGCTTTATATAACCGTACAATGCCAGTATAGTTGCTCAAAAATATATGACTTCATGATGTTATTTTACATATCACATTATAATATCCACTCATTAAAACACTGTTTACATAAACCTTATAATAGAAATATGGCACTACAACAGAGTTCAATGTTCCAGATACCATCCATCCAGCCATCATCTTCCTCCTTATCCCGCTAGTCTGGTTACCAGGCAAGGGGGATTGAGACTGGAGCCAATCCCAGGGTCATCGAGCGAAGGCCGAGTACACCATGGACAGATCACTAGTCCATCGCATGGCCAACACACACTCATGCACATGTATGCATACTTCAAGTGTATAATATTGTAGGTGTGGTTCATTTTTGATGATTAACATGTATTTGGGTTTTTTTATGTAAACTTGCCAGTGTAGAAACGTATGTTGATTGGACCAATAGAAATTCTTCAAAATGCTTCCAACAAAATCTTGCCAAATTAAGTTTTATTGAATGCAAAAAAAGGTTTTACCTCCTTCCGTAAAGTTGCCAGTTTGGAAATACTTGGTTTTCTTTAGACTGTGATCATATCTAAAATAATACTTCTTCAAGCAATATTACTGTATTTGAACAAGTTTAAACATGTGATCAGAACGTCACAAACTGAATATCAGACAAATGTAAACTTCTTTTCAGTAAGTTACTACATATTAATGTTATATACACTGTCAATTTGGCAGAGTACTTTATTTTTAGCTAACTAAATATTTATAAAGCAGTATAAAGTCTTGTACTCATGCTTATAAAATCCTACTCATGAGATGGACTGGTGACCTGTCCATGATGTACCCCCCCACCCCCTCCCCACCACCTTAACCGTGACTATTGGGATAAAGAAGACGATAATTGATGTATTACTCACAGTCTGAGTGTCTAAACCTGGATTACTCACAGCCCAAGTATCTACAGTCTGAATATGTACACCGGGATTCTGTTACAACCCAGTTCATGTGCCGACCATAGGAGATATCAAGGGGGTCTTTCCTGGGTCCTGCTACCGGTAAAGTCCAGGCACCAATAAAAAAAAAAGTTTTCAGGCTCGAACTAAATTTTCACAAAATTCAACAACCAAATCAAAGCAGAAAGAAGTGAAGCACGTCGAAGCGGAGTGGACTGAAGTGTGCTTTCAGGTCACGTGAGAGGGAAGAGATTAACGTTTGATGGCTTGATGACCATTTATACAGAATAACGACAGGCCATTAGGACTTGGCACTGTAACACACCCGCTTCTAAGAATAAATGTCATGTTTATAACGATATATGCAGGAGTCACCACAGTTTCAGGATGACTGCGTCCTGAGTTTACTATCAGAAAAGACACCACCCTAACCCTACACTCCAAGAACCAGAATTCTCAAAGTAAAGCCCAAAACCTCAATTATGCTACTTAAACTTCTTCATTAATAAAGCCAAACAAGTTTTTAATTGAAGTTTTCCACAAGCTGACTGCAAATATACATGTACGTATCATTTGCATACCTGAAATGTAACAGGTGTAACAGTAAATGAAACTAATGTCGAGCAATGAACACAACACACATTCTGAGACACAAACCTAGCCCAACAAGATTAGGGTGCAATGCTAATGTGTCCCATCAGAGAGTTTAACCAAATATGAAGCTCAACCAACAGATGGAAGCCTCATAAACAAGAGATATCAGAGTATATGGCCAAATTGGGTCACAACAACTCCCAAAAACAAAATCACAGTAGATGTTAGAGGTGATGCTGATGTGACGTCTGTTATTTACAGTCCTGTGGATCAACCAGCACCACACACTCAACTCCGCCCCTCGTCATTAACGTTACGCTGTTTACTTACCGTAACGTATGCTTTTAAATTTATCACCAGTGTTCACCCCCAGATCACCCTTACACACTACAATACTCACTCCTACTGACCACCAGTGTTAATCCCCAGATCACCCTTACATACTACAATACTCACTCCTACTGACCACCAGCACCATCAGGTCACCCCAGATCACCCTTACACACTACAATACTCACTCCTACTGACCACCAGTGTTAACCCCCAGATCACCCTTACACACTACAATACTCACTCCTACTGACCGCATGGTCTGATCTGAATCAATGATTTATTTAAAGCAGGCTTACTGTTCATGTAATGATGAAGAACAGAACTTCATGGATTTACTGAAGTTTACAGATTGGATTACTGCAATGCTTATAAATGTAGGTTAAACATATTCCATGCTCAATGATTACAACTGTAGTGCTTACCATCTTGATTTTTAGGCCCAACTTCAGGGACCACTGCAGAAACTTCAGGCCAGTCTGAGAACCCTGACCTCACAACAGGCGTCCTTCTCTCGTATATCTCTAGAGCTGCTCCAGGTAGTACATGTTTTATACGTCGTATGTATAAATCAGCTTCTTCTTATCAAACACCTGAAATTCCAGCCTTTTCCATCCTGCAGTCTCAGGTCCAGCAGACGGAGAAGCAGATAAAGGAGGAGTTTGAGATGCTTTATCACTTCCTCACAGTGGAGGAGATGAACAGGATTGCTGCTCTGAAGGAGGAAAAGAAGAAGAAAGAAAAAGAGAGAAATGAAAGGATTGACGAAATCAGGAAAGTGTGTTCTGATCTCTCTGTACGAATTCAAAAGATTCAGGACGACATGACGCTGGACGACAGCGTCTTCTTACAAGTAAGCATTTCCCATCAACCCTGCTCAAGATCAGAAATGTTGCAGATGGGTAAAGGGAAGCAACGCCCACTGATGGTTCTTATTTTCTTTTTCAGAACTTCAGAGACATAGAGGAGAGGTACATTTAACGTTTTTGTGTTTGACAATATTTTTCTCTTTCAATTTTGTAAAGCAACGTAACTCACAAGCTCAGCGTGATCCAAGTTCAAGAAACTGGAAAAAGACCTCTCAGCAGATTTAGAATAAAACAAATGATATGATAGTCCTATATAACCTATTGTGTCTGCGTATATGTGTTACAGAACTAAGTACACAGCTCCAAATCTAAATCTGAATTCAGCTCCTTCCATTGATGTGGCTAAACACCTGGGGAACCTGACATACAGAGTGTGGGAGACGATGAAACATGTCTGTCCTTACTGTAAGTACATTGACAAAATAGTACGTACATATGACTTTCAGAGTAAAACATTATTCCAGCTGTGTGACAATTTCTAAACAGATGGACTAATACAGTGTATATTGTAAGCTGTTACACGGTTTGCCTCCCATTTTCTTAATAAACAAGTTAAGGCAGCAAATAGGTTATTTTCACGTCATTCTGAAGACCAATCCAGATGGAAACAGTAAGTGAAGAACAGGGTGGAGGAGATGGGGGTAAAGAACAGAGTGGAGGAGATGGAGGCAGTGTGTTAAGAACAGAGTGGAGGAGATGGAGGTGAGGAACAGAGTGGAGGAGGTGGAGGGAGTGTGTTAAGAACAGAGTGGAGGAGATGGAGGTGAGGAACAGAGTGGAGGAGATGGAGGCAGTGTGTTAAGAACAGAGTGGAGGAGATGGAGGTGAGGAACAGAGTGGAGGAGGTGGAGGGAGTGTGTTAAGAACAGAGTGGAGGAGATGGAGGTGAGGAACAGAGTGGAGGAGATGGAGGTGAAGAACAGAGTGAAGGAGATGGAGGTGAAGAACAGAGTGGAGGAGAGGGAGGTGAGGAACAGAGTGAAGGAGATGCAGGTGAAGAACAGAGTGAAGGAGATGGAGGTGAAGAACAGAGTTGAGGAGATGAAGGTGAGGAACAGAGTGAAGGAGATGGAGGTGAGGAACAGAGTGGAGGAGATGGAGGTGAGGAACAGAGTGGAGGAGATAGAGGTAAAGAACAGAGTGGAGGAGATGGAGGGAGTGTGTTAAGAACAGAGTGGAGGAGATGGAGGTGAAGAACAGAGTTGAGGAGATGGAGGTGAGGAACAGAGTGGAGGAGATGGAGGGAGTGTGTTAAGAACAGAGTGGAGGAGATGGAGGTAAGAGACAGAGTGGAGGAGATGGAGGTAAGAGACAGAGTGGAGGAGATGGAGGTGAGGAACAGAGTGGAAGAGATGGAGGTGAGGTACAGAGTGGAGCAGATGGAGGTGAGATGTTGGAGGTGGTGCTGATGTGATCAAGAGAGGTTTGAGCTGAACTGAAAGATGAGCTGCTATCGAGCAGCAGATTAAGAACCACCAAGAAAACAAACCACCACATACTAAAGTGTTGAGCTACAACTGGTGTGTTGGCGGTTGGTGGACCTCGATACCGAGGAGCTCCACAACGTCTTTGGTTTACTGTCCTGTGGATCAACCAGCAACAGAATCAGAATCAGAAATACTTTATTGATCTCAGGGGGAAATTGCAGTTATTGTAGTAGTAGCCAGTTAAGTAGAAGAATAAACACTCTAATAATAATTTACAACATAAAAGAAATTTGTAGTATGTACACATATATAAGTCTTATAATACAATAGAATAATAAAATATAAAGTGACTGTGGCTATAATAATAAGTACAGATATACTGTATACAGCAGTAAAACTTTAGAAGTAAGAAGTTATTGCACATTTGAGTTCTTACATACATAATTAAATTATAGTTTTACTGGTATCACTGTACATGTGAGAGGTGTCGTACGTTAAGAGAGGAGTTATAAAGTCTGATAGCCACTGGTAGGAATGACCTCCTGTGGTGTCTGTAGTGCATGTTGGCTGAATGAGTCTTGAACTGAATGTGCTTCTGCGTCTCATCACTGTGTGATAAAGAGGGTGGGAGCCATTATCCATGATGGCCTGCAGCTTAGACAGCATCCTCCTCTCAGACACTGCTGTCAGCGAGTCCAGCTCCACACCCACAACATCACTGGCTCTGCGGATCAGTTTATCAAGTCTGTTGGTGTCTGCCAACCTCAGCCTGCTACCCCAGCATGCAACAGCGTATAGGATGGCACTGGAAACTACAGACTCATAAAAGATCCTCAGCAAAGTCCTGCAGATGTTGAAGGACCTCAGACGCCTCAGAAAATAGAGACGACTTTGGCCCTTGTAGAGGGCGTCAGTGTTCTTAGCCCTGTCCAGTTTATTGTCAATGTGCACGCCCAGATATTTATAGTCCTCCACAGTGTCCACACTGACTCCCCTGATGGAAACAGGGGTCACCTGTGTTTTGTCCCTCCTGAGGTCCACCACCAGCTCCTTTGTCTTTGTCACGTTGAGCTGCAGATGGTTCAGCTCACACCACGCAACAAAGTCGTTCACCGTCGCCCTGTACTCCTCCTCATCACCCCTGCTGATACATCCAACTAGCGCAGAGTCATCAGAGAACTTCTGGAGGTGGCAGGTCTCTGTGCAGTAGTTGAAATCAGTGGTGTGAGCCCCTGCGGGGCTCCAGTGTTGCTGACCACTCTGTCTGACACACAGTGCTGCAGACGTTCATACTGTGGTCTGCCTGTCAGGTAACACACACTCAACTCCGCCCCTGACATTCTGTCTTCTAGACTTCGTCTTCTTCAGAGACGTCGAGGATTATTCCAACATGATCAACACCAAGAAATATTCTGCACATGTTAAAGCAGCATGGCTGTGAAATCAGAAAGTGCAGGTGCTGAATTGACCTGCCTGCAGTCCAGAACTTTCTCCCCTATATTCCTTTATTAGATTTACATTTGACATTTAAATTTTATTTCAGACAAATGACAAAAACTTTCACTTTAAAAGCTGGATCAGTGTGTGTTTTCAGTTTTCAAACAAAATTGTGTTTTATTAGTATTTTACACTATTCAGACTTGTTTTGGAAATGGGAGGGCAGTTAATTAAATGTGAATTCTTAAGTTTAAAAAATCTAAGAATTATATTTGGCTATTTACTGAATTTGATTTACATTCCTGACATTCTTAAAATTCATTGATTACATTTTAAGTAAATAATTATTATTCATTATTAGCTACTAGTTCCAGTCCATAAAAATGTGTATGTAGAAAAATCAAATGCTAATTCAGTCATGTACACATTCTTCTATCTTTTCATAAGATCCTGTAATTCTGAGTCCAGCAACCAAGAAGCTGAACCTTAAACTGTCTGAGGATTTAAGCAGCGTTACATTTGAACAAGGAGTGACTCCAAACTTGCCAGAGAAGACTTTCCCATTTGTCCTGGGCTCGGAGGGATTCACCACAGGAACCTGGGAGGTAGAGGTTGGACACAGTCAGCAGTGGGCTGTTGGAGTCTTTAAAGAATCTTATAAGGACACAGGACAAGTGTTGAAGGACTCAGTAGTAATATATCTTCTGAAAGGTAAACAGTCATGGAATCCAACAGCTCCCAAGTTCGTGAAGGTTCGTGTGATTGTGGACGCCGAGAAAGTGACGTTCACCGATCCTGATACCAACACAGCATTACAATCACACCCACGTGTCTCTAGTGAGAAGGTATATCCTTGTTTTTGTACACTTAGCCAGGTTCCACTAAGGATTCTACCCGCAAAGGTTTCAGTGTCAGTGTAGATGATGGTCACTCCACCAGTTCTAATAATAATAGTAATAATAATAATAGTAATAATAATAATAGAAATGGTTGTGCACCTTAAGCAGTGCGAGGAACAAGGGATGAAGTAGAGAAGTGTGGGTCAGTGTGTTTGGGGGTCTGCTCTGATAGAGTACAGTGAGGTAGTTTGGAGGATCTAGGTTAAATTAAACCATGAGGTTTGGGTGCGGGGAGTGTGGGGGTGTTTACTTTTCTGTCCTATTTATTCTGTATGGGAAATAATTCGTTGCTTTACGGAATTCGTGCATCCAACCAAAAAGCTCTGGACATTTCGGAGCAGGAACAAAGTCAATATTTCAAAAACTGCGGAAGGAGTAACGCAGCTAAGATCTGGTAGAAAGCAAAAAAAACGAATAACTATATAGTTACTCAGTGCTCTGCAAAATAAAACCATAATAATAATAATAATAATAATAATAATAATAGGCAGTTACATAGTGCTTTTCTAGATCCCAAAGACGCTTACAGATTACAGCAATTAGCACACGGAACAAGAAAACAACTGAAGACAACAGTGACCGAGATACAAAAACCAACACCACAGATGATGGGATGGTATGAGCAGTAATAGAATAATAGAGTTCAGATTGTATGGATGGTTGGCTTTAAATGAGGACAGAGATTAGCTGAATATCAGAAGGAAGATGATTCCAGAAGCTTGGAGCAAGTCTGGAAAATGCTTGGTAACGAAAGCTTTGGAGGTTAGAGGAGGGAATGGTCAGCAGACCAGCTGTAGAAGACCAGAGAGAGTGGGATCAGACAGAGAGGAGGTGAGAGATTTTTGAGAGCTTCATCAGTGAGTAGAAGGATCTTAGAATGAAGGCGGTATTTGAGTGGAAGCCAGAGGAGATCTTGGAGAAAAGTTGTAACGTGATGGTGAACCCTGGCGCAAGCGAGAAGATTCAGAACCATCTGAAGTTTGTGAAGTAATGAAGAACTGATACCTGCATGAAGTGAGCGACTAGAAATGAAAGCATGAATAAGAGTTTGGGCAGCAGGCTAAGTCTGATATTGGCTGTTCTGCGTAAATAAAAGAGTTTTTAACAAAGAAGCTGATATAGGAGTGAAGTTTAGGTGAAGATTCGAGGATGACTCTCAGATTGAGGCAATCAACGTCATCGAAAGCAGATTTAGAACCAATTCGACTGAACTCATTTGCAACACTGTTCAACATCACAGTTCACTGTTCTGAAGCGCTGGGAAACCAGAACCAAACCAGACATTTTCTAATGAACAGTCAACTCATCAGACCACAGTATACATTTCTACTGAGCATCAGTCTATTTCTAATGACCAGAGGGATCAGCAGTGTTTCTGGTAGGTGTTGCTATAATATTGCCCAATACTGCGTTTGTGGAGGCAGTGATGGACGGTTTTTGGTTATAGTCCATGTGGTGACATCATCACCTTAAACATGCTGGTGCTGTCTCAGGGGTCAGAGGCATTTAGTTGTGGTTTTTAGCCTTTTTCTTCACGCACAGAGAATCTCTGGACAGAAGCTATATAGAAGCTGCTTGCTGAGGACCATTGCTCTGAAACTAACACAAATGGCAAGACTCACAGGTGAAAGTGGCCCAAGTCTTTTAAATCATTAGACTAAACAGATCAGCTGCTAAACTGAGAATGGGCAAAAAAACAAACATACAATTCACATGGCATGCTCATCCTGAGGTAAACAGTAACCGCTGACAGGAGCAGGTTTACTCCTGGTTTCAGTCTGATCTACTCCTGCATCACAAGGGTCATTACCAAGTACTTCCAGGGACTCACACCTGGGCTGATCTCTGAGAACATGTGGGAACTTGCTGTGAAAAGGGCGTGTTATTTTTTTGTCCTAAGTTCACGTCCCTGGATTCTTTAAACTTTTCTTTCAGGCTTTTCTTCTTTGGTGCTTGAGTTGCATGAATTCTAATCTGGCTGTCCAGACTGAATTCAATTCAAGTTAATTTGTGTAGTGCAATTTACAACGATGGCCCAAAGCAGCTTTACAGAGTTTTGAAAACAGACAGCTACAACATATATATCCCCCAGCGAAGCAAGCCACAGGCAACAACAACTCCCTCAGACTGGAGGAAGGAATCTTGGGAGGAAGCAAGACTCACAAGGGCCTCCTCTGGCCAAACAGTAGTTACAGTTTAATAGGATAAACCCAGAATAGAACTCAGAGAACCTCTGTTTGAGGTCTGGATGGTAAAAGCTTTAGAAACTGCACAAGTAGAGGCAGTCTCTGACTGAGTCTTTATGAAAGTGGGAGTGAACTGAAACAGTCCCATCCTATCTCAATGCTGGTACATGTGGATGGCTCAGTGATGTAACTGAAGCTGGTTGGTGATAGGGGAGGAAAAGGCCCTGATGATCAGTCCTCCAACAGTGTTCAGTAGGACAGGAGGACAGTCATTACTTCAGGAAGAGTAAAGAGAGATAATATTAAAAGGCTACAGTCTCGGGAGTATGACTTGTAGAGAATATGAATATTCCGAATTTTAGAGTGTGGCTGGTGACTTCGGCAGATCTAACTAAAACAGCCTAAACTAAAAGGAGAGAACCAGAAGAACATAGACATGAGACCACCCAGAGACACTGGTATGCCCCCACTCCACTGTCAACAAACCTGTGTGATCGCATGAAATGGTGGGTCAACAGCACCAACATGCCAGTTTACCATACAGAGTTGAATCACAATGCCACCCATCGGATACAAATTTCAATTCCACATTCGAAAGCATCCAAACTCCAAATGTCAGTGTCAGTGTGTAGCCTTGAAGGAAATTTGGGCCACTTTGACTGGCTCTGCAAACATTTTGACCTCTACAAGATGATCATTTTATTCCCAAGCATGTTTGCATCACCTGTGCTGACTCAGCATATTGTATTATACCGATATTCAGTTTTCAATTAAACAATGTTGATAAGTAAATTCAATGTCATTTAACAAATGGCAGCTGAAATATACACAAACCTGTTTTCCTTATGTGGGAAGAATATGTGCACCTTCAAATGTGTTCCATTAAAATCAGGGGCATCCAATCAGGTGCTAATGTTTAGAATAAAGAATATCTCTTTGTTACTGGTGTGTCATGTATCATAATGCTTTGAATAAAAGAGTTCTCTTCAGGAAGAAAGATGTAGATAAGCGAGAGTTTCAGATAACCAATGCCTAACATGCTAAATAATATGTAGGCAAGAACCAGGAACAATGTGCCTTAGACAGACGAGTCAAATATAGAGCTGTTTTTCCACAGAACCATATTTGGCCAAGACTGCAGAAGAACTTCATACCAACTGCGAAGCATGGTAGTGGAAGTGTTGTGGTTTAGAGCTGCATTCCTGCCCCATATGTATTTGTGTGTGTTTGCGTGTGTGTAAAATTTTGAAATGTCATTTATTCCTGTAAAACATTACTTTGGATAAGAACTACTCAGTTCACTGAAGTAGCTTTTGTAGCCATGTATAGATATGTATAGCTTTTTGTTAACATTTTGTTCTCAATCATTTACTGCTAATAAAAATATTCAGAAAATTTGGTTCTCTGCGATCATATATCTAAACCCAGCTCCATTTCTTCTTCAGATATTTTCAGAATCCAAAATTAGCAATAACCTACTGATACACACAACTGCAGAGCTGCCAGACACAGTAAACATCTGTTTGATAGCTGCATACATGATACAGGATAAAAGACTGCAACACTAACCACCTCCCACCCACACCCTGAGGTTACTTTTAAATCATTTGCATGTGTGGTTTCAATTCTGTGAAAGTGAAAGTGTAGCTGACCGGTTTTGTGACATTCACTGTGGATAAAGGGCTTTAGTCGACGTTGGTCACCGCAAACTACCAGGTAGAGCTGCAATGGCTTCATCGCTGTCTTGGCTGGAGAAGGACTTGACGTGTGGAATCTGTAAGGGCGTTTATAAGGAACCTTTGCAACTTCATTGTGCTCACACTTTCTGCAAGGCTTGTCTGAAGAAACACTGGGCAGGGCGCGAAGCAAGAACATGTCCCCGATGTAAGAAAAGGTGCCCTCCTGAAAATCCACCCACCAACCAAGCGCTGAAAAAGATCTGCAAGTCTTTTCTTCAGGAGAAGAACCGACCAGCTTCGCCTGAACCTCAGGGTTCGCGGTGTCCTCAACACTAAGACGTTAAGCTTTTTCTGTGTGGATGATGAGACACTGGTCTGTGAGGAGTGTATCAATCAGGAACATCATATTCACAGCTTCTGTTCCACCAAGAAGGCCATCAGCGATCGGAAGGTGAGGCGTCTGTTTCAGGAAACATGAGCTTTCAAGCTCCTCTGGGTTTTAAGTTAGCACAATTATGGAACATCTCAGTTGCTAATGGGAGGTGACACTCAGTGCTTAATTTCTCTCTTATTTCAGGTACCTGTGTTCCAGAACTTATTTATGTGGATCCACCACCTCTTTGACGTCTTTTTTTTTTGTAAGACACCAAAAGCTATTCATCCAGTGGCATATCTCAGATTTTATGGTTGCAGCCATTAAAGCTAGGATTATTTTATTGTATAGAATGATACTATGTTAGATGGACACTTGAAGCACTGTTGTGTCTATGCGTTCCAGGACCTTTTCCATTACTGCAACTTGCTGGAACAACACCTTTAGTGTTCCATTACCTGATGTTTTACAAATTAAGCACTGGTGACACTTATATAGTCTTACAAACAAGCATCATTTATCATTTTTTTCCAATTGTCAAATGCTCATACGTAACATTGTTTTATTGTGTATGATATGTAAATAAATTTGATTTCCAGGAACAGGTCCTGGCCTGGTCAGAGGAACTTAATGAAAAACAAACTGCAGTCACCTCCACAATGACAGAGTTACATAAAAAAGCCATCAAAATCAAGGTATGTGTACCAAATCAGTCTGGCTTTGTTCACAGTGTAGGCTAAAATGATTAAAATCAGATTTTGTTGCCTTAATATGATCTGATTTTTTCAAAGCTGTGTGAAAGCATCTAACCAATCTTGTCAAATCATATGTTGTTCCAGATCAGATACATATCAGATTTGTAGGCATGCGGTTTGAACGTGAAGATTGGATGTCGTGTCTTGATTCCTGAGCACATGCTAACAAAGTTTAATACAGAGTCTTCTTACAAATATGTTTTTTTGTTTTTGCTGGCGAAGGTGACATGTATGTGTTCACATTGGACACATACAGGTTACATACAGCTATGAATGTGAATCAAGATGACCTGAGCTAAATATCAGAATTGAGTAAGGCTTGTAAGGCTTGTAATGTGAACGTAGCTTCTCTCACACCTAGATTTACCTGCTATGTCTCAGCCTAGGATTGGCACACCTGTTAAGCTGGCCTTGGCCACCAGGGGGAGGTAGCTCCTCACTAATCCATGTCAAGCAGTGGTACCTGTGAAGAAATTCTCCCACTGTTTAGTATTTAGTCCTCTGTTTTTTGTCTTTAGTGTGCTGGTTACCTTACTAGCCCATAATTTGGTGAATACCTCTGAGGTCTCATGAGCTTTATGCCAGATTTATTCCTGCTGAGCTCTCTGTGGAGCCAGGCAAGGTCTCCACCAAGACTTAGCTTGGTTTACTAGTTTTCTGTTTTCCAACTTGGATTAGAATGACCTGAAAAACTCTTAGCTTGTTCATTTGCCATCACTTTGTAAACCGGTGCACTTCTCCTCTTTGTCTGATCTCCAGAGCTTGAGGCTCACAGGTTCCTTACTTTATATTTGGGGTAGCAATTTCCCAGCATTCCCTATCATTATGAACCAACACAAAACTCTACACAAAATTATTTATCATAATAAGCATATGTGCTGTAAACCTTTCAAACTCTTCAAACTCTAGAATAGTCCTGCACTTGGGCTTCTTGTTTCCTAGATGAATGTAGGTTCCTCCATTCAAGGAGACCTGGATTTAGTTCCACATTGGCCCACCATGTTATATTAACTTCTCAATTCAAGTGCATGTTTTAAGATCATCTACAAAGTTCTCCTACTAGAATGATCCATGTTTTTTTTTCCTTTCCACAGTCTCAGGTCCAGCAGACAGAGAATCAGATAAAGCAGGAGTTTAAGAAGCTTCAACAGTTCCTCACAGAGGAGGAGAAAGCCAGGATCACTGCATTGACGGAGGAGGAGAAAGAGAAAAGCTGGAAGATAACGGGCAAGATTGGCACACTGAAAGGAATTCAAAGAAAGCTCTCTGTCAGAGGTAGCACCATAACAAGTCTCCTGGAGAGAGACGAGACTTCCTTTCTACAGGTAAGCAGTCTTTGGCTCAGTTGCCTTCAGAATCATGTGCTCTGAGGACACGACGCCTAATGGTGTTATTTTCAATCTATTTTCAGGATTTCAAAGCTGAAGAGAAGAGGTACGTTCAATATATCTTATTATTTGTTCGGTTTGTTCACACATGTTTATGAGCAGTTGTTGATGCATTATTGGACTTGTAGACTCATATATACACTACTGTGTAAAAGTCTGAGGCTCCTGAGCTGATAGTTTAAAAGTCATTATCTTACCAATAAGTATACATTCACCAGTAAGAATACCAGATATGATTAGAACAGATGTAAATAATCATACATACAATACAAAGTAACATGAATATGTTATTGTGAGAGAAGTAGATCAGATCTTGAGCTCCAGTTTGAAAAACAAATTTAGGTTCCAGATTTCTCCTGGACGCCCCAGACATTGTATGAATGTATTCAGTTCCTTCAGCAGCAATCTTGATTCAGCTTAATGAAGTACTGAGCAGTCAAAGCAGGTATTAGATGAGAACTGATAATAATACTGGGTTGTTTAGGAGAAGCTTGGAAAGGGTTAAATTAACACACTGGAAAAGCTCTACTTACTCTATTAATACTGTTTGAACATTTCAACAATAAAAGCAAAAAAGCAAAATTTATGTATATAGAGTTCAAACCATAGTCCTGGATCCAGAGCTGGAATCAGGAGCTTTGATTGATGTGACTAAACATCTGGGCAACCTGCGATACAGAGTATGGGAGAAGATGAAGGACGTCTGTCCTTACTGTGAGTATTTGAAAGTGTTGAATCTTGATCTCTACATTTTATTCTGGTCTTTGTATTAGTTTAGTTTTCTAATACATTGCTACCATTGCTTTGAAGATCCCGTGATTTTGGACCCCAACTCTGCAAACAGTATTCTTACTGTGTCTGAAGACCTGAGCACTGTTACACATAGGCAGCAGCAAGACCTTCCGGACAACCCCGAGCGGTTTTCTGTTCACCCCTTTGTCCTGGGCTCTGAAGGGTTTGTCTCTGGAAAACACAGCTGGGTAGTAGAGGTTGGAAACCGTGCTAATTGGATGATAGGGGTAGCGAAGGAGTCTGTACAGAGAAAGGAGAAAATAGAAAGCTGTCCTGAGAACGGAATATGGCACATTCGTTTCCGTAATAACAAATATTCCTTTAACGTTTCAAACCCATCCATCAGGTACCAGAGGATCAAAGTTGAGCTCGATTTGTCGGCAGGACAAGTAGGGTTTTTTAACTCGGACACTGATGAAAAATTACTTTCATTTAGTGGCATTTCTGAAGAGAAGATTTATCCCCTGTTTCTTGTCTATGATAGCAGTTCTATCAAAGTTCTTCCAGCATCAGTTTCAGTCCAGCTGCCAGCTTGTCCTCTCAGAGAGCCTCTTCCCACAGACCTTCTTCCCACAGACCTTCTTCCCACAGACCTTCTTCCCACAGACCTTCTTCCCTAGACCGTCCACCCACAGACTCTCTTCCCACAGACTGTCCACCCACAGACACTCTTCCCCTAGACACTCTTCCCCTAGACACTCTTCCCCTAGACACTCTTCCCCTAGACACTCTTCACTAAACCCTATTCTCAAAGACCCTCCTTCCACAGACCCACATCCCTAAACCCTATTCTCACAGTCCCTTCTCCCACAGATGCCTCCCTAGACCCTCTTCCCACAGACTCTTTCCACATACACTCTTTCCTAGACTATTTTCCCACACTTTTCCCACACACCCACCTCCCACAAACTCTCTTCCCTAGACCCTCTTCATATAGACCCTATTCCCTAAACCCTCTTCTCAAAGACCCTCTTCCCACAGACCCTCTTCGCTAAACCCTATTCTCAAAGACCCTCCTTCCACAGACCCACATCCCTAAACCTTATTCCCACAGACCCTCTTTCCTAGACCATCCTCCCACAGACACTTTTCCCACACACCCTCCTTCCACCAACTCTCTTCCTTAGACGCTCTTCCCATAGACCCTATTCCCTAAACCCTATTCTTAAAGACCCTCCTTCCACAGACCCGCATCTCTGAATCCTATTCCCACAGTCCCTTCTCCCATGCTTCTCTAAACCATCTTCACACACACCCTCATCCCCAGCCCCTGCTCCCTAGACCCTCATTCCCAGCCCTTCAGCCTATACTTGTTTGAGCTCTACTGTATATAACTTACCCCTGAGTGCAGAGGAAGCATCCCGGACCACAGAATCATATTCATCATATCCCACAAACTATTTACAGACAAAAAGCACTACTAAAGATTTAACACACAGGTTCTCACATCTAACCCACCAGCTAAGCTAATGTTAAAAATGCATCTGGTCATGAGCAAACTGCCCAAATATCCCAACAAGGTTAATGACCAGTTGCCCCCAAACACAAATATGTTAAATAAATACAACAATCACCTAAAACAGAGAAGGAATAACCTACGTTTGTAGACAGTGAACAGCATTGTTGGATACACTAAGGAGGATTCAGGCAGCACTAGCTTCCAATCTGATCAAATAAAGGAGGGATCTTAGAATCCAGCTCAGGTTTGCTGCTTCCCAAATGAGGCATCCTTTGTCTCAGGAGTACTTAATGTAAGGATGGATACCTGGGATGGATCCATGTGCAGGTTTATGTTGCAGAGCAATCCAAAGACAAAGAAAAATTTTATATAGCAACATGTGACTGTGTAGCAGAAACCAAAGTTCAAAACACAGGACTGGCCAAACACTAGCTGTATCTCTTCATATTCTAACTCAGGAGTTCAGCAACACTTCACACTGAAGCTCTGCAGACGTGGAGTGAAGATGAGGCTAATAGTGAGGGAGATAATGAGGTGCAGGTGCTGAGTTCAGAGGTGAGGCAGCCCTAGTACTCAAGAGTGGGGGCCCTCCGGTGGCCAGGTGGGGAATCGCTGACACTTAGACAGTTTAAGTCCTTGTATCTCCATATCAGTAACTTCACAGAAGAAGAAAAAAACATTCCTAACTTATATGTTGGTGTATATTCTTTCTTTTATCATAAAGCTTTAACACAGTGCAGTAGTTAACTACAGCTTTTAAACTATGCTGAAGATGGAGAAACTTTCTGTTCTTCAGTAAAAATGTTCTAACAGTCTTTCTCAGTGTTGTACAAACAGCTGTTACAAAACTCACACTTATAATAAAGCTCAGTGAGAGATCTGCTGTGTTCAAACTGTTTAAAAAGTACACACACAAACACACAAAATCATACACACACATACATACACACACAAACACACACAGACAATCATACACACACACAATCATACACAAATATACACAAACACACACACACACATACACAAAATTACACACACTTATAAACATACACGCAATCATACACACACATACATACACATACACAGTGGGTGTTCACTAGTGTGTGTATGTTGGTGTTCATTAGTGTGTGTCTGTGTTTTCACTAGTGTGTGTGTGTGTGTGTGTGTGTGTGTGTGTGTTCACTAGTTTGTGTATGTGTGTGTTTCACTGCATGGATGAGTTAAATTCCTGTGTGTGTTGTGTGGTAGTTCTGTGGTAATACACATTAACACTAAATCTACTGTATTGAGGTTGTTTGTTTGTATTGGTTATGTGTTAAATAAGTGTAAATAGTTTTTGCCAGATAAATATTATTATGTTAAATCATTTAACAGAGAAGCTTTTTTTAGATCAGTGCTGTAGCAGTTACATTCAACATTATCTTTATTATGTGAACATGTATTATAGGTGTGTCATATGAAAGTTAACTTCCTCCCACTGTTATATATGAAGTTGGTCTACAAACAAACAGGAGCAGAACTGAGATTTGAACATTCAGCTGTTTTTATTTGTCCAGTTTCACTTTAAGTGTTTACATTAAAACCATCTAATTCAGAGACAGTAGAGTTCAGATGGGTTTAGCTTATAGGATTATTTGAGGAAATGGACTGGAGTTCTGATCAGTGTCAATTTCACAGTCAATCACAAGACCCTCGGTAAACTGAACATGCAACAAAATCACAATCATCTCTCAGAACTGGAGTGACTTCCTGGAGTTTCAGCAAATACATTCATTTCTCACAGAACAATAAATTAAATGGATTATGAATTTAATATGAACAACTGAACCGGGACTGAAAGGAACCCAAATGCCATCATTCACAGCACAGAATACAGAACTTACATAGAACACAGGGCTTTTTTACACTATACTGAAGTTCCTCAAACCTTACAGAGGTTCCCTACATCCGTCATTCACTGAGTTCTTTCAGAGATATTGACATAGTACTGAAAAATAAAAACTATTAAAAGGTTATGCAACATAAAATCAACTCTGGGGTTAGGCTGATTAGTGATCTGGGGCAGCTCTGAGGCAGTTTCGAGGCAGTTTCCTGCTTTTCCTGCTATTTTCCTTTTTACAAAGTTCATCCCTGAAAGCCCTGTTTGACATTTAGAAACATTTGTAAAATAGAAGACTAACAGACGAGTGCGAGCCTAATCTGAACGCTGAATTTGCTCATAGATCCTATTAGTACCAATTAGTGAAACAGTGTCTGTCGGTCAAGCGCATTGCTTTTTAACCAGCCATAGTCGTAGTCATAATTAAAATAAATGTTTTACACATAAAAAAATGAAAAACTCAATCAAACGATTTGTCGGAGATGCTGGGAGCACTCACTCTAGGGTGGAAATGATTTCCTGCCTCAAGTGGAGGTGTTTAAGTATCTTGGGGTCTTGTTCACAAGTGAGGGAGGAAGGAGCTGGAGGTCTACAGGCAGTCTGTCCTGGTGAAGAGAGGCAAAAGGCGAAGCTCTTGACTTACCGGTCAATCTACATTTTCTATTCTCACCTATGGTAACAAGCTTTGGGTACAAGAGGGAGGAGGGTCTAGGAAAGAGGGTCTAGGGAAGAGGGTCTGGGGAAGAGGGTCTATGGAAGAGGGTCTGGGGAAGAGGGTCTGGGGAAGTGCGTCTGGGGAAGAGGGTCTTGGGGAAGGGGGTCTAGGAAAGAGGGTCTAGGGAAGAGGGTCTGGGGAAGTGCGTCTGGGGAAGAGGGTCTTGGGGAAACGGGTCTTGGGACAGAGGTTCTAGGGAAGACGGGCCTGAGGAAGAGGGTCTGGGGAAGAGGGTCAGGGAAAGAGGGTTTGGGAAAGAGGGTCTAGGAAAGAGGGTCTAGGGAAGAGGGTCTAGGGAAGGCGGGCCTGGGGAAGAGGGTCTGGGGAAGAGGGTTTAAGGAAGACGGGCCTGAGGAAAAGTGTCTGAGAAAGAGGGTCTAGGGAAGAGGGTCGGGGGAAGAGGGTCTGGTGAAGAGGTTTTAGGAAGGAGAGTCTTGGAGAAGAGGATCTTGGGAAAGAGGGTCTAGGGAAGAGGGTCTGTAAAAGAGGGTCTGGGGAAGAGAAGCTGGTCTAGAGAAGCGTATACAGATAAGATAGTGTGAGGAGCTCAATCATATGGTTGGGGGCTCAGAAAAGGGCCGCCACTCCTCCACATCGAGAGGAACCAGTTGAGGTGGTTCAAGCATCTGGTTAGGATGCCTCCTGGATGCCTCCTGGACGCCTCCTTGTGGGGAACTGAAGTGCCCTTGAGGACCTAACCCCCAAATGCTCCCTGGGTACTGTGGATAGGGCTGCCCACCACTCCGGGCAAGTGTGCTCACTGCCCCCTAGTGTGTATGTTCACTAGTGTGTGTATGTGGGTGTTTTACTGCCCCCTAGTGTGTATGTTCACCAGTGAGTGTTTCACTGCATGGATGAGTTAAATGCGAAGGTCAAGTGGCAGATTCTATTCTATTCTATTCTGGAGGTGTTCGGGACATGTACAACTAGGTGGAGACCGCAGGGGCAACCCAGGACACAATGGCGGGATTGCATCTCTCAGCTGGCCTGGTAATGCTTCGGTACACCTCTGGGGGAGCTAGAGGAGTTGGCTGGGGAGAGGAAGGTCAAGGAAGGGCTGCCCTGCCTAGAATGCTACCCCCATGACCCAGACCCCCGAAATAGTGGCAGATGACGGATGAATGAATCAGAATTGAAAATCACACTGAAACTGAAATGATGTGTACTGCTAAACTGTGTTTAGTTTGGTGCAACAGCATCAAATTCAAAGTTTAGCTACAAACATTGTGTATTTGTTCAGATTCCTGGGTCTTAGATGGGTAGACGTAACTAAGCCTCGAGGAAACTCTGGGTAAGACTGTGTGTTACATTTACGTAGCAAATCCAATTAAATTTGTGTTTATTCGATGTTTAACTCTTAAAATGTACAACAAAATTAATGTCATTAAAACTAATTAATAAATTAATATTCGATCAGCATGTGTGGATATAAAAACCACATGTTAGCACCAAAAGTCACAAACCAGAAGTGTTGTACTGAATTTTTACTGACTTCAATACCAATCATTAGTGTAGCTTAGCGCTGATTTCCGGCCACCGAGAGTCTAAAATACAGCAGATGTGTTATTACACCATGTACACAGCACTACTGAGAACCTCCGCCTGTTCTCATAAAGGTACTCGGCCCTCCAGGATTGAGAGATATAGTTCCTCGGTTAGAGGCTCGTAACGCCCGGCTCGGCTGTTTAGAAAGTAGAACCGGTCGGTTGAGTGCCGGGGGTCATATCCCTCCTTCTGCAGACGCGTCTTCTGGATCTTGAACGTGCCTGGAGGACGATAATAGAGGGTCAGAGTGACTGAAAATCTTCATGTAAACAAAACATGAAATATCCAGCAGAATAAACACCGTAAGGAACGTCTTTCATCTTTATATCATCGCTGTCCAAAAAAAACACTTATCTCCACTTTTGTCAAATTTGTTTTTCTACATCTTTTGAAAGCAGCAGCTGCTGTTTATACTGTATGGCAATAGAAATGCTTCAAAATAGCTTGGAAAAAATTCTGGTTCCATTGACTTACATTGAAAGTCAAGAGGGTTTTTGTCCTCTCCTGTAAAATTACTATTTTGGAGATGCTTGTTTTCTTTTGGACAGTGACTATATGGTAAAAATCAATGGAACTAGTTTTATTTGAACTAGGCCAGAATGTTTACTTGAAACTAAAGCAGAACTTTGTTCTAGTGTGCTATAGTGCATCATAACATTGATGGTTCTATTCTGTTCTTATGAGCTGATAATATAATGCATTATAAATTATGATATTATGAAGTTGCATAAACAATAACCACTTATGGACAATTATAAAGCTTATTGAGACATGATAAGACATTGTATATATCATATAATGCCTAATAAATTAATTTCTAAAGTATTAAGAATACATGATTCATATGAAGTGTTGTTTTATAAATAGAAATTAAACAAATATAGTATTTGCATTATTAAACACCTTAAAAAGAACATTAAAATTAAAAAGTGCTTCACTGGTACAGCTCAAAATAATTACTTTATGTTGTAACAAGCAATTAAAACTCGTTTTATTTAACCTAAAACAGATGTTTGGCTGAAAGAACTGTTCATTCAAAGTATTTTACTATATTAGAAATATGAAAGAATAGAAAAGATCCTCTAATGATAGACCAAGTCCATCAGAATAACAACCAGTGAACCTACAGGAAATGATCTGGATGTTGATGGTAAAATGTGGAAGATCTGAAAATACTAGGTTTTCTTTGGGGACTATTTGAACCTCACAGCGTCCTGCATGTATCCCTCCACCATGAATGGAGTTTAAGACTGAGATCTTCTCTAAACTATCATAAACAGCGCCTCAGAATCAGACAGTGTATTTATAACATCTACTGTAAGAACTTTCTGTGAGGAGCTTTTAGAGGTGGACGTCTGGTTCGAATTAGAAACGAATGCGATGCTTTTAAAATCACTACAAGATAAACATCTTCACTTTGAATCTAAATATCTCCCAGGACAGAGTAGGTTTATAGCTGCTGTTCATGCTTTTGACCACCAGGTGTCACTAATGCGCACTGTTTCTGAAAGCTTGGAGTAATGAACCCGTTTGGATTTTGCCATCACTACAGTGTAGTGGACGCTCTGGAGGTGGATGTAGAACTCGGACCTGTTGTGTCCACTTCCGGCGAGAGGCGTAAGAAGATGGGGCGGGCGTACGAGGGCAGGTTCTTCTGCACCTCCTGCAGGAACGTTTCACAGTTAAAACTGCTTGTGCTATCAGCGATGGCGGCCATACCTGCCTTGCCTTCCACACCTGGGGAGGAAGTACAAAAGTGAGAATTACTGCAAAATAACAGAACCAAAGACTTCGCCAGTCACTAGAGCTGCACAGTGGATCATTCAGTTTCTTGTAGTTTCTTGTAGCAGGTACACCCTGTACTGACCTGGTACTGATACTCCGTACACTGCTACGTCCGTCTGGTTCAGTAAAGCGCTCAAAATGCCCTCCACTTCTGTGGTAGACACGTTTTCACCCCGCCAGCGGAACGTGTCTCCACTGCGGTCCTTGAAATACATGTAGCCCAGCTCGTCCATCACCATCAAGTCACCTGAGAGACAGACATGAAGAAGCTGTTGTAGGAACGGTTTGGTGAAAAGTCAGTGGGAGACACTAAAAGCTGACCAGTTCAGAAATGATCGGTAACTGTGTGTCAGACAGTGTTTGAAGCCACAGTCTAAGGCTATGTTTACACAGGAGGCCCAACTCTGATCTTTTCCTGTGTATCTGATCTGTATCTGTGTGTCAGTGTGAACAGCAAAAACACACTAAACCTTACGATTCTGATTTAGATCACTCGTGGTATGTATATAATACAAGGTACTGAAATACAGTTTGTATCCTCTATGCAACAGGAAATGTTGAGAAATTCCAATTTAGTGAGAAAATCAAATTTGGTGATAAAAATTCATTTGGTTTTTTAAAAAAAAGTCTTAGTGAGAAAACAGAATTTGGTGAGAAAATCATATTTGGTAAGAAAAATTCATTTGGTTTTAAAAAACATTCGATTCGGTGAGAAAACAGTATTTGGTGAGAAAATCACATTTGGTGAAAAACAGTATTTGGTGAGAAAATCACATTCGGCGGAAAAAAAACAGTATTTGGTGAGAAAATCACATTCGGTGGAAAAAAAAAACAGTATTTGGTGAGAAAATCACATTTGGTGGAAAAAATAGGATTTGGTGAGAAAATCACATTCGGTGAGAAAACAGGATTTGGTGAGAAAAATTTTATTTGGTGAAAAAAATTAATTTGGTATTTAAAAAACCCATCAGGTTTGGTGAGAAAACAGAATTTGGTGAGAAAATCACATTTGATGAGAAAATAGGATTTCGTGAGAAAAACATTATTTGGTGGGAAAATGTTTGGTGAGAAAAATTAATTTGGTTTTAAAAAACATCAGATTTGGTGAGAAAATCATATTTGGTGTAAAAACAGGATTTGGTAAGAAAAAAATAATTTGGTAAGAAAATCATATTTGGTGTGAAAACAGGATTTGGTGAGAAAAAAATTAATTTGGTGAGAAAATCATATTTGGTGAGAAAAAATAATTTGGTTTTAAAACAACATCAGATTTGGTGAGAAAATCACATTTGGTGAAAAAACAGGATTTCATGAGAAAATTTTAATTTGGGTTAGGGTTAATCATATTTGGTGAAAAAAAGAATCATTTCACTCACATTCACAATCCTACAGCTAATCCTAATGACTGTTTCATCTGTTATGGAAACTGGATGGTCAGATTTTTTTGAAGATGTTTCAAGAACAACCAGCAGGTGGCGTAAGTCTGCACTCTTCTTTCACATAGAGCAGTGAAAAAGAAAGTCGAATAAGAAGAAAGCAGAAGAAGAAAGATGTGGGCTGGTACCTGACAGGTAGGCGGAGTCACCCTTCTTAAACACGTTGTGCACAATCTTCTTATTCGTAGCATCTTGATTAGCATAGCCGTCGAACCTCCTCAAGGGGTCCTGCTGGTTGATCCGTCCGACTAACACCCCCGGTTCACCTACAGCACACATACGTTACAGCTTACAGAAACGAGTGTATGTTGATGGAGGAAGAGCTGGAGAAATCTGTAGAGCTCACTGCAGATTGCTGCTAACGTTATCTTCATTAAGCTAATGATAACACAGAGGCCACTGAAGCTCTCACAAATATAGTAACCAACATAGTAGCCTGTGTTTAACCTTGGGGGGCCGGTTACAGGTTAAGGGGGGGTCAGTGAGCTATAAGCAAAAAGGTCTAGAGACTTTGCTACATTGTGTAGAAGTTTGTTGTAGCTAAATAGTACCATAACAAAGAAGATGTTTATAAACATACAAACAATTTTTCACCTCAAATCACGGCAGCTGAAGGTGAACCCAGAGGGTTGCGTGATACTAAAATCTGATTCATATCCAATATGCAGCAAAGCGGATTTTGTGAAAAAGATCAGATATGGTAAGAATATTTCACTTAGCGAGAAAATTGAATTTGGCAAGAAAATCCAATCTGGTAAAAACAATTCAGATTTGGTGAAAAAGATCAGATTTAGTGAGAAAATGTTATTTATTAAGAAAATCGAATTTGGTGAGAAAATTAGATTTATTGACAAAATAAGATTTATTAAGAAAATCGAATTTGGTAAGAAAATTTGATTTATTGAGAAAATCGAATTTGGTCTCCAGAGGTCTTGGTCTGAAACAGCTGAACCTCTCTGATTCCGCCCACTGAACCTCTCGGACTCCACCTACTGCGCTTCCTCACAATCAGCACTGATAATAAAGTTGATTTCTGCTTCTGTATCAGTTTATCAGTTTGAGTTTAACCGCTTATGTTTGTTTTTATGACTTAAAGTGACGTAACCAGCCCATCAGAAACTCCTGCCTCCCCCTGACTACAGACTTGCAGACCACTAGAGGGCGCTGGTCTACAAGAACTAGCACAGCTCAGCTCTGAGGAGAAACTGTGGAGAAGCTAATGTGTTTACAGGTTGCACTGGTGGGATGCCAGGTGATAGTGCCCACCATGAAGGAGAGCTTCATCTCGTTTATTTAGTAAAGGTAAAAAAGTCATTATGTAGTATTTTTATTGGCACTGGAACTTTTACTTTTGTTTTAGGGTCATAAATCAAGGACCTGGATGTCAAGTGAAGTGGCCTCCCCATGGCTACCCCCCCTGATGCGTGTGTGTACCTGGTCTACAGGGCATACAGAGCCCCTTCCTGTCTCTGATGAGCTCCATCGTCTCTTCATCCACCTTCAGCAGTCTGATGGGGTAAACGTTAGGCAGGATCACACTGTTAAAGCCACATGCCCCCATCTGGCCAAAGAGAGAACAGCACTTCTTTAAAGCTAGACTTTAATCTGTACCACAGAGTAAGATTAACTTTTTATATATGTGTGTGTGCATGTATACATTTATATATATATATATATATATATATATATATATATATATATATATATATATATATATATATATATACACACACACACACACATATATACACATACCCACATACACATATATACACATACACACACACACACACACACACACACTCACACACACACATATATACATATATTCACATTTACACATTTTCACACACATACATACACATACATACATATATACATATATACATGCACACACACACACACACACACACACACACTCACACCTTGCCGTCCAGGTTGGCGATGCTGCAGTTACACTCAGTAGCTCCGTAAAACTCTCCGATCTGTTTGATGCTGAAGCGTTTGGCGAACAACTCCCACACGTTGGGCCGGAGTCCGTTTCCCACGGCGACCCGCACACAGTGACTGGACTCACTGGAGCGCACCGGTTGGGATAGCAGGTAGCGGCAGATCTCACCAATGTACTGGACCACCTACACACATATACACACATATAAATACACACATACACATATACATATATATAAATACACACACATAAACATACAGACACATATACACACATATACATAAATATAAATACACATATACACACATACACACACATATACATACACACACATACACACATACACACACATATACATACACACACATATACATACACACACACATATACATACACACACATACACACATATACACACATAC
>CM038722.1:36209681-36237181 GCA_021613375.1 Megaleporinus macrocephalus | reverse complement strand
TGTAGTGGGTTATAGTGTATAGTGTGGTTGGTATACGTGTAGTGGGTTATAGTGTATGTGTAGTTGGTATAAGTGTAGTGGGTTATAGTGTATAGTGTGGTTGGATAGTGTAGTGGGTTATAGTGTATAGTGTGGTTGGTATAGTGTAGTGGGTTATAGTGTATAGTGTGGTTGGTATAGTGTATAGTTGTAGTGGGTTATAGTGTATAGTGTGGTTGGTATAGTGTAGTGGGTTATAGTGTATAGTGTGGTTGGTATAGTGTAGTGGGTTATAGTGTATAGTGTAGTGGGTTATAGTGTATAGTGTGGTTGGTATAGTGTAGTGGGTTATAGTGTATAGTGTGGTTGGTATAGTGTAGTGGGTTATATTGTATAGTGTAGTTGGTATAGTGTAGTGGGTTATAGTGTATAGTGTGGTTGGTATAGTGTAATGGGTTATAGTGTATAGTGTAGTGGGTTATAGTGTATAGTGTGGTTGGTATAGTGTAGTGGGTTATAGTGTATAGTGTGGTTGGTATAGTGTAGTGGGTTATAGTGTATAGTGTGGTTGGTATAGTGTAGTGGTGTATAGTGTATAGTGTGGTTGGTATAGTGTAGTGGGTTTTAGTGTATAGTGTAGTTGGTATAGTGTAGTGAGGTATAGTGTGGTTGGTATAGTGTAGTGGGTTATAGTGTATAGTGTGGTTGGTATAGTGTAGTGGGTTATAGTGTATAGTGTAGTTGGTATAGTGTAGTGGGTTATAGTGTATAGTGTAGTGGGTTATAGTGTATAGTGTAGTGGGTTATAGTGTATAGTGTGGTTGGTATGGTGTAGTGGGATATAGTGTATAGTGTGGTTGGTACAGAGTAGTGGGTTATTTGTAAACAAGCTCTATTGTGATTGGCTGCCTCATTCAGAAAGCAGTCCTGATGAGAGTAGGCGGGTCTAAACTGTTTTTGTGAGGTCACAACCCAGAACTGCCAGTTCAGATATGTGAACCCAAACAATCTTCCTATACGGCATTAAAGTCTTTAAGTAAGAAAGAAAGTTCTCCAGTTTCCCTTCTTCTCCTCTATCTCTCCCCCGAGAGTTCCATTAATATTCTCTCACTCTCCCCTCCTTCTCCTCCTTTCTCCCTCCCCTTTTATGTTCCCGCTACTGTATTCCCTCCTCCTCTTCTTTCTCTTTCCTCTTTCTTTCACTTCTCTTTCACAGTGAAACAGGAGCAGTTCGCTCGGACGCACCGAGGAGAGAGCTTTTCGTTCATCACGCACAAACGAAAGGAAACGCTTCCTCTGATCATTTCAGCAGATATCTCTCCTCGCTCTCCCTCCTGTCTACAGCCAGCATTTGTATTCTACTCGTCTAGCTGAGCGTTATTCTTCCCTCTCTCTCTCTTTCTCTTGCTTTCATTCATTAGCACCATGCTCTTGGCTGGAATGTAACCTTTTCCCCACTTTCACCCACAGAACACAAGAGAAACACAGCCCCCCCTCTGTCTCTCCCTCTCTCTGCCCCCCCTCCCTCTCTCTCTGTGCCCCCCCTGTTTCTCCCACCCCCACTCTCTCTCTCTACAGCTGTGTTTTCACTGACTGTAACTGAACCCCATAAGAATAAAGTTCCTGCTTGTTTATTCCCCCTATAGGACATTATAGATATCAGAGAGAGAGAGAGAGAGAGAGAGAGAGAGAGGGAGAGATAGGAAAAGATAGTGGGGAAGAGAGGCAGAGAAAGACAGAGAGAGGAAGAGAGTAAGAGGGAGAGAGAGAAAAGGGAAAGAGAGAAAACTATGAGAAAGCAGGAGAGAAAAAGAAAGAGAAAGAGCAAGAGACAGGGAGAGAGAGAATGAGACACAGAGAACGGCAGAGAGAATGAAAGACAGAAGGAGAAATAGAAAGAGAATGAGAGAAAAAGGAGAGACAGTCAAAGAGAAAGAGAGAGGGGAAGACAGGAAGAGTAGGATAAAAAACTGAAAAAAGAGAGAGAAGCAGAAACAAACACAGACAGAAAGAGAGTGAAAGCTAGGGAGAGAAAGAGCTAAAGAGAAAGAAAAATGGAAAGACAGAAACAGAGAGAGAGAAAACAGTCAGAAAGCAGGAGGGAAAGAGTGAGAAAAAGATAAAGACAAAAACGAGAGAGGGAGACAGAAAAAGGAAAAGGAAAAAAGGGGAGAGTGTGAGAAAAAAAACATTTAAAGAGAGAGTGAGAAAACGAGGGACAGAGGACGAAATTAACTGTGTGTGTCAGAGAGAGAGAGAGAGAGAGAGAGAGAGAGAGACAGAGAGAAAGTGAGATGGGTGGTTCTTTTTCATTGTTGCAACACCTGAAATATTTCTGAAGACATGTGGAGACACCGACCTGCTCAAAGACTGCAGCCTGACGTTCATACAGACACACCACTGACATATTAAACACTGTAACATTTATACTCACACACACCACTGACATACTAAACACTGTAACATTCATACACACACACACACACACACACACACACACACCACGGATATATTAAACACTGTAACATTCATACACACACACACACACACACACACACACACACCACTGATATATTAAACACTGTAACATTTATACTCACACAGACACACCACTGACATATTAAACACTGTAACATTCATACACACACACACACCACTGATATATTAAACACTGTAACATTCATACACACACACACCACTGACATATTAAACACTGTAACATTCATACAGACACACAGCACTGACATATTAAACAATGTAACATTCATACACACACCACTGACATATTAAACACTGTTACATTCATACAGACACACACCACTGACATATTAAACACTGTAACATTCATACATACACACACCACTGACATAATAAACACTGTAACATTCATACAGACACACCACTGACATATTAAACACTGTAACATTCATACAGACACACACCACTGACATATTAAACAATGTAACATTCATACAGACACACACCACTGACATATTGAACACTGTAACATTCATACATACACACACCACTGACATAATAAACACTGTAACATTCATACAGACACACCACTGACATATTAAACACTGTTACATTCATACAGACACACACCACTGACATATTAAACACTGTAACATTCATACTCACACACACCACTGACATATTGAACATTGTAACATTCATAAAGACACACACCACTGACATATTAAACACTGTAACATTCATACACACACACACCACTGACATATTAAATACTGTAACATTCATACTCACACACACCACTGACATATTAAACACTGGAACATTCATACAGACACACACCGCTAACATTAAACACTGTAACAATCATACAGACACACACCACTGTCATTTTAAACACTGTAACATTCATACACACACACACACCACTGACATATTAAACACTGTAACATTCATACTCACGCACACCACTGACATATTAAACACTGTAACATTCATACAGACACACACCGCTAACATTAAACACTGTAACATTCATACAGACACACACCACTGACATGTTAAACACTATAACATTCATACTCACACACACCACTCACAAATTAAACACTGTAACATTCATACAGACACACACCACTGACATGTTAAACACTATAACATTCATACACACACACACCACTGACATATTAAACACTGTAACATTCATACAGACACACACCGCTGACATATTAAACACTGTAACATTCATAGTCACACACACCACTGACATATTAAACACGGTAACATTCATACTCACACACACCACTGACATATTAAACACTGTAACATTCATACACACACAAACACCACTGACATATTAAACACTGTAACATTCATACAGACACACACCACTGACATATTAAACAATGTAACATTTATACACACACACACACCACTGATATATTAAACACTGTAACATTCATACACACACACACCACTGACATATTAAACACTGTAACATTCATACAGACACACACCCCTGACATAATAAACACTGTAACATTCATACAGACACACCACTGACATATTAAACACTGTAACATTCATACAGACACACCACTGACATATTAAACACTGTAACATTCATACACACACACACACCACTGATATATTAAACACTGTAACATTCATACACACACACACACCACTGACATATTAAACACTGTAACATTCATACAGACACACACCCCTGACATAATAAACACTGTAACATTCATACAGACACACCACTGACATATTAAACACTGTAACATTCATACAGACACACACCACTGACATATTAAACACTGTAACATTCATACAGACACACAGCACTGACATATTAAACAATGTAACATTCATACACACACCACTGACATATTAAACACTGTTACATTCATACAGACACACACCACTGACATATTAAACAATGTAACATTCATACATACACACACCACTGACATAATAAACACTGTAACATTCATACAGACACACCACTGACATATTAAACACTGTAACATTCATACAGACACACACCACTGACATATTAAACAATGTAACATTCATACACACACACACCACTGACATATCGAACACTGTAACATTCATACATACACACACCACTGACATAATAAACACTGTAACATTCATACAGACACACCACTGACATATTAAACACTGTTACATTCATACAGACACACACCACTGACATATTAAACACTGTAACATTCATACTCACACACACCACTGACATATTGAACACTGTAACATTCATAAAGACACACACCACTGACATATTAAACACTGTAACATTCATACACACACACACACCACTGACATATTAAACACTGTAACATTCATACTCACACACACCACTGACATATTAAACACTGTAACATTCATACAGACACACACCGCTAACATTAAACACTGTAACATTCATACAGACACACACCACTGACATTTTAAACACTGTAACATTCATACACACACACACACCACTGACATATTAAACACTGTAACATTCATACTCACACACACCACTGACATATTAAACACTGTAACATTCATACAGACACACACCGCTAACATTAAACACTGTAACATTCATACAGACACACACCACTGACATGTTAAACACTATAACATTCATACTCACACACACCACTCACAAATTAAACACTGTAACATTCATACAGACACACACCACTCACATATTAAACATTGTAACATTCATACAGACACACACCACTGACATGTTAAACACTATAACATTCATACACACACACACCACTGACATATTAAACACTGTAACATTCATACAGACACACACCGCTGACATATTAAACACTGTAACATTCATAGTCACACACACCACTGACATATTAAACACGGTAACATTCATACTCACAAACACCACTGACATATTAAACACTGTAACATTCATACACACACACAAACACCACTGACATATTAAACACTGTAACATTCATACAGACACACACCACTGACATATTAAACACAGTACCATTCATAAAGAAACACACCACTGACATACTAAACACTGTAACATTCATACTCACACACCACTGACATACTATACACTGTAACATTCATACACACACACACACCACTGACATACTAAACATTGTAACATTCATACAGACACACACCACTGACAAAACTCTGTTACAATAATACAGACACACACCAGTGACATACTAAACACTGTAACATTCATACTCACACACACCACTGACATACTAAACACTGTAACATTCATACAGACACACACCACTGACATACTAAACACTGTAACATTCATACTCACACACACCACTGACATATTAAACACTGTAACATTTATACTCACACACACCACTGACATATTAAACACTGTAACATTTATACTCACACACACCACTGACATACTAAACACTGTAACATTCATACAGATACACACCACTGACATATTAAACACTGTAACATTTATACTCACACACACCACTGACATATTAAACACTGTTACGTTTATATCTGCACACATTGCTGACTTACTGAGTGCCTTGCTATCCCTTTTCTGCTGTAACACTATGAATTTTCCTGCTGCAGGACTAATAAAGGATTATCTTTTATTAAACACAGCAACATTCAGACTGGCACACACGGCACACATTGCCTGCTTCTGAAATGCAGCCTCAGATTCATACCGGCACACACCTTTTACATACTACACACTAAAATGCTCATCAGCTCCTTTTAACATTTAAAAATTAATAGAGCAAGAAAATTCCATTTAGATTAATTAGTGATTAGTATACATTAGGATTCAAATGTTTTTTTTCTTCACCTATAAAATTATTCTTCTGTTTATGGGGATTGTTATGATACACAGTGTGTAAACTGAAAAGTTTGAAATCATCATTCAAACATTAGAAGAACTGCATTTAGTAAACAAGTAAACACTAGCCATGATGTGTTCATTTTTATTTAAAAAATCATTAATTATCAATCATTGACCATTTCACCATTTACATAATTAGTCAATAAACTTTACAGGATAATGATCCTAAACACACAATAAAAGCCACCAGGAATAAGTTTAGCGCAGTGCAGACTAAGGGTTTTGGAATATTTTATATTACTGAATGTTTGTAGGTCAATCTTAGACACATAATCTAGAACGTTTCCATGTAATGCACACCATCATTGTCAGCGCAAGAGCTTCTATCTCCAGTTTTATGTTTTATGCTTCTCTAACACTATGTGAGTATGTTATGATAAGGTTCCAGTGTGCTCACCGTTGAAGCCCTTGTTGTGCGTGACCGGTGGTGGTGTTTGTGGTGTGCTCGCTAACATCAAGTCCAGGTCCTCGACTGAGAGGTCAGATGTGAGACGTCCAGCTGGTAATGGACCCGTCCAGAAAAGCTTCATATGGCCAGCCAGGGAGCTACTGATCTCCACCACCGCTACAGAGAGAGAGAGATTAGCTTTGAGTGGTTCTTTCTTTAAAACATGTTCTCAGTATAGAATGTATCACCACTCTCCAAAGAGAAACCATGCATCTCCATTATTTTGTCCATTTTTATTTTAATATATCATTTGAACACGACAGATGCTCTTTATATGCTGTGAGAAATGAATTCATGAGAATTCATAATGGACCAATAGAAGTGCTCCAAAATAGCTTTAAAAATCTGGTTCCATTGACTTACATTGAATGTAAAGACAGTACTACTAATACTTGTTTTCCTTTTAACAGAGATTCTTTCAGGTCCTTACTTAAGTAGAGCTTTTGGTTATTTATACTTTACTGGAGTAAAGTACTGGACTTTTTACTACTACTCCTTCCATTTACACTCCATTATCAGTACTTTCTACTCCTTCCATTTACACTCCATTATCAGTACTTTCTACTCCTTCCATTTACACTCCATTATCAGTACTTTCTACTCCTTCCATTTACACTCCATTATCAGTACTTTCTACTCCTTCCATTTACACTCCATTATCAGTACTTTCTACTCCTTCCATTCACACTCCATTATCAGTACTTTCTTCTCCTTACATTTACACTCCATTATCAGTACTTTCTACTCCTTACATTTACACTCCATTATCAGTACTTTCTACTCCTTACATTTTAAATATAAAGTCTTATAACTCATATTTCAGTTCAGCTTGTTTTCATTCATGTACATTTACATTCCAGTAAAGATTATTGATAACATGTCTTTGAAGTTTGACTTCATTACAATACTTATAGACGACTAGTCATCATATCTTCTGCTCCATGAAACACATGTTAATGTTCAGTAGTAACAGATATGCTTCTTTAATATATTTACATTGTACTAAACTACATTCATGGCGTATATGCGGCTGAAACAGGAAGCTTAGCGCATCCTAAATGTATCAACATTAACATTTTAATATAACATTATAGTCATTATGGCTTTTAGAAGAACAGGGGTTTTGTGGAGGTGGGCTAGTGCACTATAGACCCCTGTGGTGCGGCCTAAGCTTTTGTCACTAATGGCATTTTTTTCCTTACATTCCTTTTACTTTTATACTTTAAATAGTTCTGAAAGCACTACTTTTACACTTTTACTGGAGTAAAAAACTTCAGTTGATACTTCAACTTCTACAGAAATATTTTTAAACCCTGGTATCTATACTTCTACCTGAGTAATGAATGTGAATACTTTTAAAACCTGCTTGTACTTCTTGCAGAGGGCAAAGAAACCAAAGACGACTTTACAACCTTGACCAGTACTCAACACACCTGGACCCATCAATCAGGACAATAAAACCTGGTAAAGGTGTTCTCAGAGCTTGTTTATGGTATGGAGCTCCTGGTTCACTGTGAAGGACTGGGTGGAGAAACACTGAGCAGAACTGGAATGCGCAACGTCATAGAAACTGAAGCATCTGCTTTGAAGGCCTTTAACAATGTAAAGGATGTTTACATCTCTCAGCAGGGGTCAGCTTTACTTCTTTTAACTCACTTCCTTGTGATGTCCAAGGAGGAGTACAATAATTGCAGAAGCATAAAAATTTTGATTTATATGTAAAGTTGATAAAAAATGACTTCATTAAATCTAATTAAATAAAGTTACTTACTATATTATTTGTAACATTCTGAAAACCATCTGTCTCAAATCAGTGGAGAAATTATGTGTAGCTTTTTGGTCCAATATTTGTCATTTAGACTTTCTTTGACCTGAAATAGAAAGTATACGTACCACTGAGGCTCTAATAAGTTTAGTACAAAATGGTGATCAATGAATAAGAACTCTTGCTTTTAATTACACTATAAAAATGTTAACTTTAAAAAGTTAGTGTTTGTGCTTCCTTAAAACTTAAGTTAACTGAATTCTGAATAGTAAGTCAATGGAACAAAAATTTGCATCTTATGTCTTTAACATTCAAGTAACTCACAATTTTAAGGAAGTCCAAACATTAACTTTTGTTTATTTTTACTGTGGAGTTCTCTAAGGACCCCAACAGTCTATATGGCTTAAAATTCCTCTTCTTACACATTTCTTACTCATAACTAACTGAAACCATGTCATCAGACACAGATACTAAGCTTTCAATTTTCAGAATAGAACTCACTGGAATATAATACAATAGAATAGAAAAGAAAAATGAAAAGAGAAGAGAATAGAACAGACTAGTACAGACCAAAGTAAAATAGATTCAAATAGAACAAAAAAATTACAAAAACTAAGAAGAACAGAATGAATACAAATAAGAAAAGTAAAATAAAAAATAGAGTAGAATAGAATAGAAAAGTAAAATAAAAGAAAATATAATAACCAGAATATAGAATAGAATAGAACAGAATAGAACACACTCAAATATAACAAAAAAAGAATAGAACAGATAAGAAAAAGAAAAGAATAGAATAGAATAGGAAAAAGAAAATAATATAATAGAACAGAAAGAATGAAAGAAGAATAGAATAGAAAAGAAAAACAAAAGAAGAATAGAATAGAGCAGAAAATAAAAAAATAAAAAAGAAAAAGGGAAGAAGAGAATGTAACAGAAATGAAAATAAGAATAGAATAAAGCAGAAAATAAAAAATAAAAGAGAAAAGACAAAAAAAAATTGAATAGAACAGAAAAATGTATAGAAAGGAATAGAACAGAACAGGAAAGAACAGAAGAAGGGAATAGAACAGAAAAGAAAAAAGAAAAGAAGAGAGTATAACCAATTATTATAGAATAGAATAAAATAGAATAGGAAAAAGAAAATAATAGAATAGAATAGAAAAATAGAAGAATGGAAGAGAAAAGAAAAAGAAAAGAAGAATAGAATAGAGCAGAAAAGAAAAAGGAAGAGAATAGAAGAGAAAAGACAAAAAGAAAAAAGGAATAGAATAGAACAGAAAAAAGTGAAATAAGATAGAGCAGAAAAAGAAGAGCATAGAACAAAAAAGAAAAAATGAATAGAACAGAACAGGAAAGAACAGAAGAAGAGAATAGAACAGAAAAGAAAAAAGAAGAGAGTATAACAGATTATTATAGAATAGAATAGAGTTTAAAATATTAGAAAAGGAAAATAGAAGATAATAGAAATTAGAACAAGCTAGAAAAGAATAGACTACTGTAGAATAAACTAGAGTAATAACAGTGTCTCAGTTTAAACTTCTCAAACTCACCGTCCACTAGCTCCGTCCCGAACACCAGGCCCCGTGCCCCCGACACCTCCAGGCAGTGGAGGAGTGAATCTCTGCGGAGGTTGAAGTTGATGAGCGCCGCCTCCACGCCCACTTTGGCCAGACCCAGCCACAAGGCCACCATGAGGGGCCGACCCTCCATGAACACGGCCACCACGTCCCCGGACCTCCATCCCTGCTCGAGCGCCCAGCGGCCCACCGCGTCCGAGCGCCGGTCCAGCTCAGAGAAGCTCCACACCTCCCCTGTAGCCTCCTCCACCAGCGCGGGTTTGTCCGGGTGCAGCGCCACACGCTGGGCAAAGATGGATGGCACGGTGCTCCCATCCCGGAGGTAACCACGAACGATACACTTCACTCGTAGCAGCACGTACAGACCACTGGGGGGGAAAGGAAAAGAAGAAAGAGATGAAAGAGAAAGAGGGAGGAAGAACTAGAGGAGAGAATGTGGAGGAGAGTGAAGAGAGATAGAAACTGAATAACGAGACAGAATACGAGAGAGAGAGATAATAGAAGTAATATGAGAAATAGATGAAAGAGAAGAGAACAAAAGAAGGAAGAACAAAAGAAGGAAGAAAAGGGAGTACACTGACCAAGTAAAAGATATGGAGATGAAGAGAAGGAGAAGGGAGAGAAAAAGAAAGAGCAGAAGAGAGAGAGTGAGAAATGGAGATATACAGACAGAGAAAGATAGAGAGATATGGAGGGAGAGAGAGCAAAAAAGAGAAAGATGAAGAGAGAAAGAGAGAGAGCAGAAGAGAGAGGGAAAGATAGATAGAGAGAGAGCAGGAGAGAGAGATGAAGAGAAAGCGGAAAAGAGAGGGAAAGATGGAGTAAGAGAAACTAAGAGAGATAGACAGAGAGAGCAGGAGAGAGAGTGAGAGATGGAGAGATAGGGACAGAGAAAGAGAGCGATATGGAGGGAAACAGAGAGAAAGAGAGAGAGATATGAAGAGAGACAGGGTGGCAGAGATGGAGAGATAGAGAAATAGAGAGGGATGGAGGGAGAGAGATATGAAAAGATAGAGGGAGACAAAGAAAGAATGAGATAAAGAAAGAGGGAGGGAGTGATATGAAGAGATGGTGGGAGAAAGAAAGAGATAGGTAGAAGAAGAGAAAGAGAGAGAGTTCTGAGTTCTGACCTGAGGTCTCTCCTGATGGTGCGAGCTGTGGTGTAGATGAACCTCCAGCCTCCTGAACCCAAATACACTCCTAACCCCGCAGCAACACTCCAACACCAGGAGACCCCCAGAAACCTCACAACACCTACTGAGACCACCGACAACGGAACACGACTATTGATCACTCCATCCATCCTAGAAGAGAAGAGAAGAGAAGAGAAGAGAAGACAGGAAAGGAAATAAGAAGAGGAGAGATGAGAAGAGAGGTGAAGAAAAGAGAAGAGAAGAGAAGACAGAAAAGGAAATAAGAAGAGAGAAGAGACGAGAAGAGAAGACAGGAAAGGAAATAAGAAGAGGAGAGATGAGAAGAGAGGTGAAGAGATAAGAAGAGAAGAAAAGAGAAGACAGGAAAGGAAATAAGAAGAGGAGAGAAGAGAAGACAAGACAAGACAAGAAAGGAAATAAGAAGAAGAGATATGAGAAGAGAAGAGAAGAGAAGACAGGAAAGGAAATAAGAAGAGAAGAGAAGAGAAGACAAGAAAGGAAATAAGAAGAGAAATGAGAAGAGAAGAGAAGACAGGAAAGGAAATAAGAAGAGAAGAGAAGAGAAGAGAAGAAAAGAGAAGAGAAGAGAAGAGAAGAGAAGAGAAGAGAAGAGAACAGAAGAGCGGAGAGGAGAGGAGAAGAGAAGAGAGGACACAGTATTAACACAGTTAATAACACACAGCTAATAACACACAGTTAATAACACACAGACAGACTGTCTACACATGGACAACATTCAGGAACGTTCATCTTCTTGAAGAGGAGAGAAAGAACCCGAGAGTACCAGCAGAAGATCTACAGCCTCTACACACTGCAGAAACCTGGTCACATGACCTCTATTAGAAAATACAAGATCAGTGTTCATGGAAGGACAACACAGAGGAATTGCCCCCTCTCAAGTTTGTTCAAGACCCCCTGGAGATTCTCTAATGCTTCTGGGAAAGTATTCAAGTCAAGTGGGTTTTTATTGTCATTTCAACTACATACAGAGTACACAGTGAAACGAAACAACGTTCCTCCAGGACCATGGTGCAACATAGACAGTGCATACAGACACAAGTGCAACACAAACAAACAAGTACGGACAGACAACACAACACAGTACAGACAGAGAATAATAAATAATTGCTGGTTGTGTGCAAATTGTGCAATGTGTAATAAATAGAGTCCAGTGAGGTAGTAGAGTTATTAGTGCAATGCTTTGTGCAAAAAATGCTTCCCTTTTTTTATCTGGGGTAAATGGTTGGAGAAAGATATCAGTTCAGACGTTGAGTTGTGTTGAGAAGTCTGATGGCTTGGGGGAAGAAGCTGTTGCAGAGTCTGGTCGTGTTGGACCGGACGCTGCGGTACCTTCTTCCTGATGGCAGGAGGGAGAACAGTCTGTGTGAAGGGTGGGTGGGGTCATCCACAATGCTGGTTGCTTTGCGGATGCAGCGGGTGGTGTAAATGTCCAAGACGGAGGGGAGAGAGACTCCGATGATCCTCTCAGCTGTCCTCACAATGCGTTGGAGGGACTTGCGGTCAGAGGCTGTGCAGGTCCCAAACCAAGCAGTGATGCAGCTGCTTAGGATGCTCTCTATGGTTCCCCTATAGAAGAGGGTGAGGATGGGTGGAGGGAGACGGGCCTTTCTCAGCTTCCGGAGGAAGTAGAGACGCTGCTGGGCTTTCTTGGCTGTAGAGCTGGTGTTCAGGGACCAGGTGAGGTTCTCCGCTAGGTGGACACCAAGGAACTTGGTGCTCTTAACGATCTCCACAGAGGAGCCGTTGATGTTAAGCGGAGAGTGGTCCGGTCTTGATTTCCTGAAGTCAACAACCATTTCCTTGGTCTTCTCTACATTCCAGTGAAGGTTGTTGACTGTACACCAGTCTGTCAGCTGCTGTACCTCCTCCCTGTATGCTGACTCGTCGCCTTTGCTGATGAGACCCAGCACAGTTGTATCATCGGCGAACTTTATGATGCTGTTAGAACTGTGTTTCGCAACACAGTCATGAGTCAGCAGGGTGAACAACAGAGGACTCAGTACACTGCCCTGGGGTGCCCCAGTGTTCATGGTGATGGTGCTGGAGCTGCTGTTCCCGAACCGGACTAACTGGGGCCTCCCTGTCAGGAAGTCCAGGATCCAGTTGCACAGGGGGGTGTTGAGGCCCAGCAGGCTTAACTTCCTGGTGAGATTCTGCGGGATGATGGTGTTGAATGCTGAACTGAAGTCTATGAACAGCATTCTGACGTAGGTGTCCTTCTTCTCCAGGTGGGTAAGGGAGAGGTGAAGGGTGGTGGTGATGGCATCGTCCGTGGAGCGGTTGGGACGATATGCAAATTGCAAGGGGTCCAATGAAGAGGGCAGTTGGGTTTTGATGTTCCTCATGACTAGCCTCTCGAAGCACTTCATGATGATGGGCGTGAGAGCTACGGGACGGTAGTCATTGAGGCAGGACACCGTGGACTTCTTCGGCACGGGGATGATGGTGGTGGTCTTGAGGCACGTTGGGACAGTGGAGCTGCGCAGGGAGACGTTGAAGATGTCCGTGAGAACATCTGTCAACTGGTCTGCACACTCTCTGAGCACTCTGCCAGGGATGTTGTCTGGTCCTGCAGCTTTCCGTGGGTTGACTCTGCGCAGAGTTTTCCTCACGTCCACTGCAGTCAGGCACAGCGCCTGCTCGTCTGGCTTGGGTGTGATCTTGCTCACCAACGTGTTGTTCTGTGCCTCAAACCGTGCATAAAAGTCGTTAAGGGCATCGGGGAGGAAGGCATCACTGTCACAGGACGGTGGCATTGTCCTGTAGTGTGTGATTTCCTGGATGCCCTGCCACATGCGCCGCGTGTCACCCGTGTCCTGGAAGTGGTTGTGGATCCTCTGGGCGTGAGCGTGCTTTGCCTCTCGGATGGCTCGTGACAATTTGGCTCTTGCTCTCCTTAGGGCCGCCTTGTCACCCACTCTGAAGGCCGAGTCGCGGGTCCTCAGTAGCGCACGCACCTCAGGAGTCATCCACGGCTTCTGGTTTGGGCATATGGTGATGGTCTTGGAGACAGTGACATCATCAATACACTTGCTGATGTAGCCAGTGACTGATGCTGTGTACTCCTCCAAGTTAACAGAGTCGCCTTCAGTCGCAGCCTCCCTGAACACGTCCCATGCAGTGCACTCATTGGTCCACTTCTGTGGACCAATGAGAACAAAGTGGAACACTTTCAACACACCAACACCAAAACCTCTCTGTGAAGCATGGCGGTGGGAGTATCAGGGTTTGGGTCTGCTTTGCTTTGCTGCCTGAGGATCTGGATGCTTTGTGATCACTGACTGAACAACAAGTCTAAAGATGCTTCAAAACACAGTAGAAGATGTGACCGTAACCCTACTGAGATGCTGTGGCATTTGACCTGAAGAGGCTGTAATAGAAACACTGATAAGTTGAAACACATCTGCAGGTCCAGAGTTCCTCCTGAGTGTAGATCTTATTAGATTTGGCTTCAGGAAACGTTTGGTGGAGGTAAAGCTGCTGAAGAACATCTCCAGGTTATAAAATTCAAGGGTCACGGTTAGTCTTCTGAACTGTGGATGTTACTCACTGGGCTCAGTAACAGACCTGGACAGTACAAACTGTGTTACTAGTTTAGTTAAACTGTGATCGTCTGTAATTGTGACTTATATAACGATCAGAGCTCATTTGATTAGTGATCAATACTGAAATCCAGCCAATCACAATCAGCCCCCTGAGCTTTCCTGGTAACTGAACACCTCAGCGCTCAGATCAGTACAGCTACCATCAACCCGGCCCTGCAGAGCTGCTGCTTTAAACTCAGTAGTTTTAGAAACTAGTCTCTCTCACACATACACATAAACAAATACACACTCACTCACACTCACTCACACTCACACTCACTCACACTCACTCACACTCACTCACTCACACTCTCACACACTCACTCACACATTGTCATGCAGGCGGGCACTCACCCTGTTCCTCGGCCCCTTGTGCTGTAACTAAACCGCTTCTCTCCCAAACAGCTTCTCACACAAGACTCCCAGACTTCCTCTCATCAGCACACAGCTCCGACCGGCTCAGAGAAAGCCCCGCCCACTAGCCTGACCCGGACCCTCCCCCGCTGACTCATGAACGCCCCTCATTCCACACTCACTGTCGCTCCGGCTGCCTGGTTTTCTCAGCCTGGCGTGTTCGGACCAGTCAGGTTCTGTAACACATACAGAAACTTTAACTCAGGAATAACAAGACCACCCCCCCACCCACACACACTCACACAGAGATCAGACACACCTGCTCTCAGAGAGGAGAGGGGGAGTGAGAAGAGAAGAGAAAAGAAGAGAAGAAAAGAGAGGAGAAGAGAAGAGTAGAGAAGAAGGGGAGTGAAAGGGAAGAGAAGAGAAGAAAAGAGAAGTGAAGAGAAGAGGAGAGAAGAGATGAGAAGAGAAGAGGGGGAGTGACAGAGAAGAGAAGAGAAGAGAAGAGAAGAGAAGAGAAGAGAAGAGAAGAGGGGGAGTGACAGAGAAGAGAAGAGAAGAGAAAAGAAGAGAAGAGAAGGGAAGAGAAGAGAAGAGGGGGAGTGACAGAGGAGAGAAGAGAAGAAAAGTATAAAGAAGAGAGAAGATTAGAGGAGAGGAGAGAAGAAAAGTGTAAAGAAGAGAAGAGAAGAGGAGAGAAGAAAAGAGGAGAGGAGAGAAGAGAAGAGAAGTGAAGAAGAGAGAAGAGAAGATTAGAGAAGAGGAGAGGACAAAAGAGGAGATTAGAGAAGTGAAGAAGAGAGAAGAGAAGATTAGAGGAGAGGAGAGAAGATTAGAGAAGAGGAGAGGAGAAAAGGAAAGATTAGAGAAGTGAAGAAGAGAGAAGAGAAGATTAGAGAAGAGGAGAGAAGATTAGAGAAGAGGAGAGAAGAGAAGTGTAAAGAAAAGAAAAGAGAAGATTGGAGGAGAGGAGAGAAAATTAGAGGAGAGAAGAGAAGATTAGAGGAGAGAAGATCAGAGAAGAGGAGAGAAGATCAGAGAAGAGGAGAGAAGATCAGAGAAGTGTAAAGAAAAGAAGAAAAGATCAGAGAAGAGGAGAGGAGAAAAGATGAGATTAGAGAAGTGAAGAAGAGAGAAGAGAAGATTAGAGGAGAGGAAAGAAGATTAGAGAAGAGGAGAGGAGAAAAGAAGAAATTAGAGAAGTGAAGAAGAGAGAAGAGAAGATTAGAAGAGAGGAGAGAAGATTAGAGAAGAGGAGAGGAGAAAAGATGAGATTAGAGAAGTGAAGAAGAGAGAAGAGAAGATTAGAGGAGAGGAGAGAAGATTAGAGAAGAGGAGAGGAGAAAAGAAGAGATTAGAGAAGTGAAGAAGAGAGAAGAGAAGATTAGAGGAGAGGAGAGAAGATTAGAGAAGAGGAGAGGAGAAAAGATGAGATTAGAGAAGTGAAGAGAGAAGAGAAGATTAGAGGAGAGGAGAGAAGATTAGAGAAGAGGAGAGAAGATTAGAGAAGAGGAGAGAAGATTAGAGAAGAGGACAGGAGAAAAGATGAGATTAGAGAAGTGAAGAAGAGAGAAGAGAAGATTAGAAGAGAGGAGAGAAGATTAGAGAAGAGGAGAGGAGAAAAGATGAGATTAGAGAAGTGAAGAAGAGAGAAGAGAAGATTAGAGGAGAGGAGAGAAGATTAGAAAAGAGGAGAGGGGAAAAGAAGAGATTAGAGAAGTGAAGAAGAGAGAAGAGAAGATTAGAAGAGAGGAGAGAAGATTAGAGAAGAGGAGAGGAGAAAAGATGAGATTAGAGAAGTGAAGAGAAGAGGAGAGAAGAGGAGATTAGAGAAGTGAAGAAGAGAGAACAGAAGAGAGGAGAAGATTAGAAGAGAGGAGAGAAAAACTCTATTATGTGTTAAATATCTTTACATAAACTGTACAATTATACATGAAAGAGTTTTAAAGTGAGTTTATCTGAAACCCTACAGATTCTTACCATGAACAAATAAACCTCACTTAAATATTTTAATTTCTTTAAGTCAACAACTGAAATGCATGAACATGAACCACATACATCTGTGTATGTAGATAAACACACACACACACACTCGTATAATCGTAGCTGCTGTTTGGCTGTAAATGTGACGCGGTGTTCATGTGCCGACATGTTTAAACACCTCACACACATTTCCACCCACAACCCATACACTACACTGTCCACACGTCAGAAACATATTTAACAGAGACTCCAGCACAGCCCACACAACATACACATTTAATAACATAAGAAGAAAGTTGTGAGACCATGGCTGTGTCTCAAATCCTACTGAGCTCCTACGTAGGCAGCATTTTACATCATAGAATACCCACTACTGGCATGTAGACTGTCCCAGTACTTACATACCTTAAACATGCTGTCTACTGAGGAACCTTATTTAGACCTGATTTTAAAGAAGTATCAAACTCTTCCTCAGTCGCTAAGACAATCCCATGATGCACCACAGGCTAATCTAGGAGCAGTGAAGTGGTTTTAAAATGTGAGTTATTTTGATTCTCTGGAGTTTTAATGTGTTTCTGGTCATATAATCACACAAAACAGTATTTTATTATCAACTCTGTAACGAGTCCTTCACCATTTACACTTTTATACTCCAGACATTAGCATTTATGCTAGTGGATTTTTAAGCCTCAGGCTATTGTTTTGGATGCCAGCCGGTTGCTTAGCAACCAGCTAAACCACTGGTGGCGTGCTGCAGTGGGCGGGAACAAGTCGTGACGCAGTCTCTCTCTAACTAGAGCGTCTCAGTAATCTGTTTTATGAGGAGAGATGAGGAGAGAACACTGATACTTACACAGCTGCCTAACTAGACAGCCTACTTACTCACTCAGTAGGATTTGAGACAGAAACTACATATATAGTGTGTCTCAGTTTCTAGTGCACTCCCCATGTACACCGCTTTTCACAATTATGTCCCAAGAAGTAAAATTTGAAGTCACATTTACTTTTACTTTTGGCAAGTAACCAGGGTGTTGAGACCAGTTAGTAGACAAGATCAGTCTAAATGATGTCAGGACTGGGATAAGACCAAGTCCAAAAGCTGTTATGACCAAGGCAAGACCAATCCAAATGATGTTGAGACCGAGACAAGACTAGTTCAAATGATGTCGAGACCAGGATGAGACCAAATCCAAATGATGTTGAGACCGAGACAAGACTAGTTCAAATGATGTCGAGACCAGGATGAGACCAAATCCAAATGATGTTAAGACCAAGACGAGACCAACCCATATGATGGGGAGACTGACACATGACTAGTTCAAATAATGTTGAGACCAGGATGAGACCAGATCCAAATGATGTTGAGACTGAGATGACACTAGTCCAAATGATGTCTGGACTGAGATGAGACCAAGTCCAAAAGATGTTAAGACCAAGGCGAGACCAATCCAAATGATGTTGAGACCGAGACAAGACTAGTTCAAATGATGTCGAGACCAGGATGAGACCAAATCCAAATGATGTTGAGACTGAGATGACACTAGTCCAAAAATGTCAAAACCGAGACAAGACCAAGGCTAAATTATGCCGACACTGAGACGAGACCAGTACAAAAGATGTTGGGACTGAGACGAGACCAAGTCCAACTGATGTTGGGACCAGGAAGAGACCAAGTCCAAATGATGTTGGGACTGAGACAGGACTTGTCCAAAGGATGTCCGGCCAAGATAAGATCAAATCCAAATTTTTAATGCACTGGGGCAACGAGCCACCTCTTTTCAATCTGTTGGAGCTACAACCTACCACTTTTCAATATACTGGGTCAAAGGCCGACCACTCTCAGCTTGAGCTCAGAATCTCAATTTTAGCTGGGGGATGGGACTTTTCTCAAACAATGGGGCCTTAGGGAGTTCAGTGACAGAAGCTGCAGGTCACAAATTAAGTTTGAATTTAGCTTGAATGTCAGTTTGGTTATTGCCTTACTGCTACAAACACATCAAACTCTTTGTTCTTCATTGTTTGAACACTCCACTTGTATTCATGACCATACTAAACAATTAAACCAGTGCTTGAGTTCGCTGCTAGTGGAAATACATTCTACACCCAATGAGAGAATTTAACACGAGAGGGAGCTGTTCTCAGTGCATGTCAGTGCAGTTCTGTCCACATAACCTGTCTATCATTTTACTCTTTATAGGCATAAGTTACATATTAACGGCAGACGAGCAATAAAACAATAGCAAATATATACTTTGAATTTTGGCACATGTCAAACAGATTTTTGCTAAGAATCTTCCATTTTTTATATAATCTTTAATTTTAAATCAGTTACAGCAGTATTAAGTTTTTATACCATCAATGTATATTTTTAGATAATTTAACTGTAACTGTAGTAACTGTATCCCTGCAACATTTCTGACTAATTAACAAACACCCCAGATTGTAATTTGACTGCTGTAGTGTGAAACCAACCTGAGAAAAAGTTATATCACAAAAACTCTGATGAATAGGCTGATAGAGACGATATTTAATATTAGATAGTTTTTTTAGTCTACTTACATTTTAACACTCAACCAAAATTTGTGTTTTATTTATAATGTTTATTTTTTGAAACAGCAAGTTTTGCGGCCCTACTTTTGGAGGTGTGGCGCCCCCTCTGGCCTGCATTCATGTTTACCACTCTGTTTACCACACCTGCTGGTGCAAAGAAACCAAGAAATAAACAACGCCAAGTTTTTTTCTTTATACTTTAATCAAAGCTGGAAAATACATCAGTACCTAATCAGGGTCCGACCCTGAGCTTCATCAGAAGTGCAAACTAGAACTTTCACTATAATAATAGAAAAAGATAAAAATCAAGTAGAAAAATACTTGGAGAAACAAACAAATCCCTCCCAAAACAAAAGATGTGGAAAGTTAAAAAATAAAACAAAAACAAAAAAATGTGTAGAATTTCTAACAATTTGATGCTTATATCAACAGAAACAAAGCCAATGTTTCTCACAATACAAGACAATAAGAAAGAAAGTGCTCAGGAAAAACGATTTCATTGAAATACTTTAGCAATAAAAATCTGACATCAGTACTGAAAAACAAAAGTTAATTATTTAGCATCTGTTGAACTGGATTGTGATTTGAAACTCCCTTTGAAAAGTTGCCACACTGACCACTTCACATAGCAAATCCTTAAAAGAGGTATTACATCGCTGAGGAATATAAAACGCATGTTCTATATAACATTCACAATAACATATAAAGTAGAAAAGCAGGTGCTTGGGTCACTGTCCTTAGTGGACATCTGTAATCTCTTTACACAGCTAGCTAGCAAAATAACAAAATAAGTTCAAACCTATATGAATTTCCCGACTCACAAAACAAGAATGCTGTAGATCTGCTCACGTTTGAAATACAGACAACTTCTTAAAAATAAATAACGTTTAGAATTTTACGGAAGCACTTAAGAGCTTGTCTATAGTTATGTAAGCTTTCTATCTGTTACTCTAAAAGTACCTTAAACATCCTTTTATCACACCATGTTATAATAAATGTAATACAAATGCAATCATTTCCTAATCTTTCAGCTCAGGAGAACAAAGCGACAGACAGGAATAATAATAATAATCTTCATACTAGACGTATATTACAGTAAGGCATTGAGGGAATAAACAGTTATAGCTTTTGTGCTTTTCTTCTATGTGGCGAATGAATTGATTCTGAATGGAAAAGATCTGAAAGTCACTATGCATTGAATTTCTCTGATTGGCTGTAGGGAGATCCCACTGAACCATAGAAGTTTCTGGTTTCATTTTATGAACTGCATGGAACAAAAAAAACTGACACAATTCCTTTGTTTTTAATTTTAGATATTGCTATTAAATAACTTTTTCCTGAAATATGACGTGATATTTCTGTTACTACGGTCAAAACTGTCAACTTTCATTGGGTCTATATTCTACATCACAAAATCAAGTAGTCATACTTCAGTTTTCTAGCAAAGTTCTTTAAGACTGATATATGTAAATGTCTTCTGTTCTGATAGGCTGCTGTATTGTGGCTCATTCAAAACACAGCCCTTAAACGCTTCTTAAAACGTTTTACAAAGTCTGGTCAATTTTTACTACTCGACGATGACACTGTAAGCTTGCTGTAGTTGTTGAACATTGTTGATTATAACACTAACAACGTGGTCTCCTTAGAGAAGACAGCAGGTGAAGAGTTTTCTGAAGGGTAGCAAAGCAGATCCAGGGCTCAGTGGAAAGGGCACATAGCGCTCTACTGACCTGTGGAGCTTCTTTCGAATATTTCTATTTTTTTTTTAATCTGTTTCCCTGATTACTACAGTAAAGAGTTATGTGTTGTCAGACAGGGTGCATGACATATGATTTATTCTTATTTTCATCTCTAAATGTCTCTGGCTCTCAGGGCCTTTGCTGTGGGAGAGCATCTCGACTAGGGTGCGCCTAAGTAGGACACAATTTTGCAGGATTAAAGGTTCCATATCTCCGGTTCCCTGAAGGCTGGCAATGTGACAAAGGGCTCGCTGGAAAGGGCACATCATGGCCTTTGGAGTTGGGCTTCGTTGCGAGCATGTCGAGTTTGTTATAGTTCTCTTTACCTGTGGTTATCTTGATTGATTAGTGACTAGTTGAGATTCATCAATCCATATTTGTATGGACTGTATGGACTGGGGTGTGATCAGTGTCTACATGTTAAACTATATTATTTCTGTGTACAAAAAAATGTATGCGCTCCTACGCACAGACCTAGTGAGCCAATGACCCGCCCTCTAGACAAACGAAAAGAAACACAGTAGCTGGACATGCTTTTTGTCCCAAATGTCTGTTCCCACTGGCCGAACGGAAGACGTGCCATAGCCCTTTTCCGTTTTTGCACTGAGGGCTGTTGTAAATAGCTGAAGAACCATTTGCTGTTGAGTCTTCTTGTTGCAGAAAAACAAAAACTAACATACAGCTCGACATGTTTAGCACTTGCGAAGCTCCAAAAGACTTTGGTGAATTCTTCATATCTGCGACTCTCCTGTGCTCGGAGCGCTCCTGAGAGGCTTCTGAAAAGTTCAAAATTGGATATGGTTAATATCCCTTCAATGCAAAAACTATAAGCTATAACTTATACAAGGTGCAATCAGAAAGCCTTCAGGTGTGAGCAATAGCTTTCATTAATAAGTATTTTGCATTAAGCCATGGGATCAACATTGAGACTTGTCTTGCATGCGACCAAATGACGACTTCTAGGACAAACTCAGCAAATCAGCAACATCAGAGGCCCTGAAGTGCTCCGGAAAGCTTGCAGCAGTGAAGCAATGAGAGAGACATTCATGTTTCAACATCACTAGAGGACGACGAGAGGTCAGCGTGACCCATTACGAGCACAACCCCTGAAAGTGTCTAAGTCATTGAATCATCAGATCACCATCCAGGGAATTGCTGACGTTGTCAACACGGTCATTTGAAAGAGTTCAGTCAATCCTCATGTCTAGTTTGAACATGCACCACATCACTGCCGAGTTTGTACCCAAGCTCCTGACTCCCGAGAAGAAGCAGCACCAAGTCAAAGTCTGCAACCTAACCCTCCTGTCAACGATCATCACTGGGGATGGAAGCTATGAGCCAGAGATCAAACAGCAGTGGAAGAGTCCACAGAGTCCGAAGAAGGCTGGTCAGGAGTGCAAGCAAGAGCATGGCCATCGTTTTCGGAGCACCATAAACTTGTCCCCCAAGGTCGAGTTCTACTGGCGTCTACAGGGTGGAACAGGGTGGAACATTCAGTGCAAACCACCTGAACTGCGGCACAGTGGTAGTAGTAGGTGCTGCATCAGGTTCTGCTTTTGGCCACACCAACATAATTGTCGCTACTCACCAAAATGAAATGAAAAGTAAATTTGACATGGTGGATGAGATCCAGCCTGAATCACAGATGGTACCTGACGTGCCTGACATGGCGGGAGTGCTGGGAGTTGGGTATCACTGGACACGGTGGCTACTTTGAGGGGGGAAGGTGACCAAACTTAAATCAGATACAGGTTTCGCTTGTTATAGACTCAGAACTTTTTGATCGCACCTTGTATAACACAAAAACTGTGAGCACCCAAAACATCAGCTTCCCAGTAGCTCACCTGGCTGTTGCTGGATTGGTTGGTGCTGAATTCGGAGTATTTCTTCTGTGGTCTGCAGATTCCACCACACAGCTTGCTGTACTCCTCTCTGATCTAAAGGGGTGCCAGAGAGCAAGGAGCGGATTAGAAGACTGAAATTTGTTCATGCCAAATACCAAAGCACATTTCTTGTTTTCTAATTGAAAATCAGATCTGGCCCCAATGTGGGCGGCTAGCAGGTTAAGAGGTAAGATGTATGTATAGGAATCTCACCGCCTTGCTCATTAAACAGTGCATTATGAAGATTAGCACCCCCTGCAGACTGTTGAGCACAGTGAACAGGTACAGCATCACCACGGTGCCCTCCTCCTGAAACATGAAACAGCCAAACACCCACATCCCCCCTAACACACACAGCTGAGCCACGGCCGTCACCACGAAACCCCTACAGAGAGAAAGAGAGACCAGAATAAACAAATACTAGAATTAATTCATTAATTTAATTTCAAAATGCTGTAAAATTTATATATGCTTGGGACAATGGCTTGAAAGACAAACTCTGAACTACTTTTTATAATATTATAATCATACTCTTTACTAAATAATAATATTCTTCTTATGTGTTAGTGTAGTGAGGCTTATTTCTACATATTGTAATGATTTTTATAGATTTTTGCTTAATACCACAGTGTTAATATATATATATATATATATATATATATATATATATATATATATATATATATATATATATATTAGAACACTATCAGTCAAACGTTTTAGAACGGACTGGTAGTGTTCTTAATCCATGTATATTATATATATATATATATATATATATATATATATATATATATATATATATATATATATATATATATGTGTGTTTCACTTTTGTTCTTGCTTGTATTATTATTGGCTTGCTTCTATGGATCAATACAAATAAATAAACAAATAGCAATAACAGTAATATCTATTGGAAATGCTAAGTAATAATCTAATATGTGAAACATGGTGCTATTAAACTCACTGTAGAAACACAGTAACACACACACACCTGAGTTTTCTCAGCTTGGAGAGGTCCGGGTTGAGGCTGGAGAATTTTCCCGCCAGTTTCCACACGGTGATGACGAAGAAGAAGCTGTTCAGCATGATGATGATGCAGACAGGAGCGAAGAAGCTCCAGATAAAGTTGTCCTTAAGAGAGAGCCAGCAACTAGACACACACACACACACACACACACACACACACACACACACACACACACACACACACACATACAGTTAAAAAACTTCATACCTTAACACTAGATTAAATATGAATAACTATAAACTGCACAAAGGTGTTGTATACAAAGTGAATAATAGTAACTATCAATAACTATCAGTAGCTATCAGTAGCTATCAGTAACTATCAGTAACTATCAGTAACTATCAGTAACTATCGATAACAATCAGTAACTATCAGTAACTTCTAGTAACTATCAGTAACTTCTAGTAACTATCAGTAACTTCTAGTAACTATCAGTAACTATCAGTAACTATCAATCACATTCAGTAACTATCAGTAACTTCTAGTAGCTATCAGTAACTATCAGTAACTTCTAGTAACTATCAGTAACTTCTAGTAGCTATCAGTAACTATCAGTGACTATCAGTAACTTCTAGTAACTATCAGTAACTATCAGTAACTATCAGTACCTATCAGTAACTATCAGTACCTATCAGTAACTATCAGTAACTTCTAGTAGCTATCAGTAACTATCAGTAACTATCAGTAACTATCAATAACAATCAGTAACTATCAGTAACTTCTAGTAGCTATCAGTAACTATCAGTAACTATCAGTAACTTCTAGTAACTATCAGTAACTATCAGCAACTATCAGTAACTATCAATAACAATCAGTAACTATTAGTAACTATCAATAACATTCAGTAACTATCAGTAACTTCTAGTAGCTATCAGTAACTATCAGTAACTTCTAGTAACTATCAGTAACTATCAGTAACTATCAGTAACTTCTAGTAGCTATCAGTAACTATCAGTAACTATCAGTAACTATCAGTAACTTCTAGTAGCTATCAGTAACTATCAATAACTTCTAGTAACTATCAGTAACTATCAGTAACTTCTAGTAACTATCAGTAACTTCTAGTAGCTATCAGTAACTATCAGTAACTTCTAGTAACTATCAGTAACTATCAGTAACTTCTAGTAACTATCAGTAACTATCAGTAACTTCTAGTAACTATCAGTAACTATCAGTAACTATCAATAACAATCAGTAACTATCAGTAACTTCTAGTAACTATCAGTAACTATCAGTAACGATCAGTAACTATCAATAACAATCAGTAACTATCAGTAACTATCAGTAACTTCTAGTAGCTATCAGTAACTATCAGTAACTATCAGTAACTTCTAGTAACTATCATTAACTTCTAGTAACTATCAGTAACTATCAGTAACTTCTAGTAGCTATCAGTAACTATCAATAACTTCTAGTAACTATCAGTAACTATCAGTAACTTCTAGTAACTATCAGTAACTTCTAGTAACTATCAGTAACTATCAATAACTTCTAGTAACTATCAGTAACTATCAGTAACTATCAATAACATTCAGTAACTATCAGTAACTTCTAGTAGCTATCAGTAACTATCAGTAACTTCCAGTAACTATCAGTAACTATCAGTAACTTCTAGTAGCTATCAGTAACTATCAGTAACTATCAGTAACTTCAAGTAGCTATCAGTAACTTCTAGTAACTATCAATAACTTCTAGTAACTATCAGTAACTATCAGTAATTTCTAGTAACTATCAGTAATTTCTAGTAAATATCAGTAACTTCTAGTAGCTATCAGTAACTATCAGTAACTTCTAGTAACTATCAGCAACTATCAATAACAATTAGTAACTATCAGTAACTTCTAGTAACTTCTAGTAACTATCAGTAACTATCAGCAACTATCAGTAACTATCAATAACAATCAGTAACTGTCAGTAACTATCAGTAACTATCAGTAACTATCAATAACAATCAGTAACTATCAGTAACTATCAATAACTATCAGTAACTTCTAGTAGCTATCAGTAACTATCAGTAACTTCTAGTAGCTATCAGTAACTTCTAGTAACTATCAGTAACTATCAATAACAATCAGTAACTATCAGTTACTTCTAATAGCTATCAGTAACTATCAGTAACTATCAGTAACTTCTAGTAGCTATCAGTAACTATCAGTAACTTCTAGTAGCTATCAGTAACTATCAGTAACTTCTAGTAACTATCAGTAACTATCAGTAACTATCAATAACAATCAGTAACTATCAGTAACGTCAAGTAGCTGTAAGTAACTATCAGCAACTTCTAGTAACTATCAGTAACTATCAGTAACTTCTAGTAGCTATCAGTAACTATCAGTGACTATCAGTAACTTCTAGTAGCTATCAGTAACTATCAATAACTTCTAGTAGCTATCAGTAACTATCAATAACTTCTAGTAACTATCAGTAACTTCTAGTAGCTATCAGTAACTTCTAGTAACTATCAGTAACTATCAGTAACTATCAATCACTTCTAGTAACTATCAGTAACTATCAGTAACATCTAGTAACTATCAGTAACTTCAAGTAACTATCAGTAACTTCTAGTAGCTATCAGTAACTATCAGTAACTTCTAGTAACTATCAGTAACTATCAGTAACTTCAAGTAGCTATCAGTAACTTCTAGTAACTATCAATAACGTCTAGTAACTATCAGTAACTATCAGTAACTTCTAGTAACTATCAGTAACTTCTAGTAACTATCAGTAACTTCTAGTAGCTATCAGTAACTATCAGTAACTTCTAGTAACTATCAGCAACTATCAATAACAATCAGTAACTATCAGTAACTTCTAGTAACTATCAGTAACTATCAGTAACTATCAATAACAATCAGTAACTGTCAGTAACTATCAGTAACTATCAGTAACTATCAATAACAATCAGTAACTATCAGTAACTATCAGTAACTTCTAGTAGCTATCAGTAACTATCAGTAACTTCTAGTAGCTATCAGTAACTATCAATAACTTCTAGTAACTATCAGTAACTATCAGTAACTTCTAGTAACT